>JAHRHZ010000119.1:2455901-2494619 GCA_024137785.1 Ginglymostoma cirratum | reverse complement strand
GGAGTGAGGATTGAGGGAGAGGGTGAGGATTGAGGGAGAGGGTGAGGATTGAGGGAGAGGCGTGAGGATTGAGGGAGAGGGTGAGGATTGAGGGATAGGAGTGAGGCATCAATAGCGTTCTATGGCAGAGAATTCCACAGGCTCGTCACTCTCTGGATGAAGACATTTCTCCTCGTCTCAGTCCTAAATGGTCAGCACTGCTGCCTCACGGCGCCAGGGACCCGGGTTCGATTCCAGCCTCGGTGACTGTCAGTGTGGAGTTTGCACATTCTCCCTGTGTCTGTGTGGGTTTCCTCCGGGTGCTCGCGTTTCCTCCCACAGTCCAAATCTGTGCAGGCTCGGTGGATTGGCCAAGGAATATTGCCTGTAGCGTTCAGGATTTGTAGATTCAGTGCATTCATACCTATAATGTCCCTTAAGGAGGTGAGTTACGTGAGGACTAGTCAGTCAACAATTTGGTTTGTGAGCTCGCTCTGACCTGTAATGAGTTTTTACAGAGTGTACAGCTTCGGACCCAACACACCATTGCATTTGCCGGCAAAATGACACAGGCTGTTTGAGATCTAATTTTTCTTCCTTTATTGTTAATAAAAGACTTCGCTTTTCCAATCCTCAACACTGTTGTCCTGTTACTCACATGTCTCCCCACCTCCCACACTGATGAGCCCTTGCTCTCACTTCCACCTCAATAGACTCCATATGTAACAGACCAACCTCCTCTATTGCCCCCTCGACCAGCTCATAAAGCTTCCTAAACCTCCTATTCGGCCTCTGACACACTGATCCAAGCTTCTATCACTGTAATGTCCACTTCTCCATCCCACAGCACATCCCCATGTAAACAGTTGCCAGTTAATTCACTGAAAGTGAGCTACTGACCAGCCCTTCATTACTGTGGTGTTCTAACTCAGTAACGTTTCTATTTTGGAGAGATACGGAACTGGGAGTACACGCCCAGTGAAATGGCTACAGGAATTTAATGACAGCAAGAGTTCAGGGCAGAAGGGAAAAGAGGTGAGAAGTTCTTTAAGCCAAAGTAATAAGAATAAACAAACAGAGAAAGCATTGGACTGGCAGCATCTGTGGCGAGAGAGACAGATTTGCTCTCTGTTCTAAGCCTCGAAACCAATCGGAAGAAAGGGATTCTATATTAACAACATATAAATAAGCATTTAAAGAAAATGGTGGGAATGTTAGGAGGGACAGTTGCTGAACAAAGAGACCTTGAGGTGCAAGTTCACAGTTCCTTGAAAGTGGAGTTGCAGGTAGACAGGATAGTGAAGAAGGTGCTTGGACTTGGGACATCAAGTTTCAGCTGTACAGGACACTGGTGAGGTCACTTTTAGAAAATTGCATTCAATTCTGGTCTCCCTGCTATAAGAAAGATGTTGTTAAACTTGAGAGGGTGCAGAAAAGATGTACAAGGATGTTACCAGGGTTGGAGCTATAGGGAGAGGCTGAATACGCTGGGACTATCTTCCCTGGAGTGTTGGAGGATGAGGGGTGACCTGATGGAGATTTATAAAGTCATGAGGGGCACGGACAGGGTAAATAGACAAGTCTTGTCCCCAGGGTGGGGGGAGTCCAAAACTAGAGGGCATAGGTTTAAGGTGAGAGGGGAAAGATTTAAAAGGCATCTAAAGGGCAACTTTTTCAAGCAGAGGGTGATGCGTGTATGGAATGAGCTGCCAGAGGAATTGGTGGAGGCTGGTACAATTACAACGTTGAAAGGCATCTGGATGGGGACATGAACAGGAAGGGTTTAGAGGGATATGGGCCAAACACTGGCAAATGGGACTAGGTCAGATTGAGATATCTGTTCAGCGCAGGCGAATTGGACTGAAGGATCGGTTTCCATGCTGTACGACTGTATGACTTTATGATCTGTGGCCCACATTCCCCAAGCCGTGTGGGAATACTAGGGTGATCCCTGTGAGTGACATGACCCCAAGTGCACACACTGCCTCCTGCTGTTCAAGCAGAGCCTCCAAGTTTCTGAGCTAGTCAAGGAACTAGACCCAACTTTGAGAGGAGTACAACATAGTCAGCCCACAGCTACGGGTAGTGAATGGGAAACCCCTCAGTGGGCGTAGGAAGGAGAATTAGTAATGGGACATTCAGAGCCAGTCCCCAGCAGTGAAGAGTTTGATGCTACCTGTACTGATGCGCAGTGAGGTTAATGAGGGCACTGGATCTAGTGCACAGTATCGAGATGTAGTGGGGATAGGGAAACTTCAGACTCAGCACAATCGATAAGTGTTCCTCTAACCGCAAGTGCCCATGTGTTGCCTTCTTCGTACCCAGCAAAAAACCTCATTAAGACAATGTTAGAACATTCCTGGGGCGAGGGGCGCAACAGATGGATGTAGTGGACCGAGTGGACACCATTGGCATGGGAAGGAACAGGGTACCACAGTTAGTTTGAGGACCTTCACAGCCCTAACAAACCCACAACCACTTCCATCTAGAAGGACAGGGGCAGCAGATACATTGGGAATACTAACCCCCTGCTAGTTCCCCTCCAGGTCACTCACCATCCTGACTTCTTTCTTTCAAGATGTCGGTGGAGTATCAGCCCAAGGGCCTGGAGCACATCTACTCTGCTTTTTTTTAAACACTTAAACCTGCTTTCAGAGGATACGGTAGACATGAGTATTTCAGTAAAGCCGAGTTCAGAAATAGGAGATCAGATGGGGAAAAATGGGAGCAGTTAAAACTAGGTTTGGGGGAACATGTGTCAATGCACTTAGTATGGTAAATAAGGTTAGCAAACTTCTGGCATAAGTCACTATTTGCACTATGAGTTAGTGTCAATATCAGAACCTTGGCTCAAAGGCAGACAGGATTGGAAACTTTACTCTGGTCTCTAATACATCTAGAAAAGTTAGAGAAGCTGAAATATGCTGGTGGCTGTGCAGATCAAAGGAACTATAGTACCACTGGAAAACAATGGGGTTACCAGTAACTACGTGTTGAATTAAGCAGCCAAAGACGTTCAGAGGTTTGCAAGGATTGCATTGTTGCTCTATAATTTAGCACAAACATCAGTTTCCCCATTCTCCTCTAGACCTTTTCCCTGTACAGATACCAACCTCCCCACTCAAGAAGAACCCAGAACTTTTAATTTTCACTCTAACATTATCCTGGATCTCTGGAATACTAGTCCAATGGCATTATCCTGTTGTACCCAGGTCTTCTTTGTGTTTTTATCCAGAAGTGCTCTTAGGCACAACTAAGCAGATTTGTTCCTATCACTAAATCACCCATGTTTCTTTTCTATCTATTAGTCACCACCAGTAAATCACACACATAACTGATTAGATATTTACTTTCAAGAATTATGGGCACTTCAAACCATCAAAAGTGAGGGAGGGTTGGGGACAGCAGAATCTGACTAAATCAAAATGGAGTCAGAGGGGGAAATGAAGCAAGCATACCACACTACCCCACACCTCTGTGGTGCCCGTCTCTCTGTAAAGGCACTGAGAGCATTGATGGACGCCACATACTCCCTTTCCAATGATACCCGGGCTCAAACATACCAGAGGAAGATGGGCAGACAGTCAGCAGAGATGATCCCCTCCACAGCACGCTCCTGGACATGTTCATAGCCAGCCTGGTCTGCAGTACACTGTTCTTCTCTTTTAATAACCTATTTTTCTAATCAACCTGTCCAGAGACATATTTACACATCATTGGAGCAGGTGGGACCTGAACTCAGGCCTCCCATTTCAGGGAGTACATTTACAGAAGAGGCCCCATTACACCAGCTCTTCGGTGGAAAGTTCAACTTTCCAAAGAGGGAAGGGGGTTCTGAAATAAATAGGGAGAGAGGGGGAGGCGGATAGAGGATGGATAGAGGAGAGGATAGGTGGAGAGGAGGCAGACAAGTCGAAGAGGCGGGGATGGAGCATCACTGTGGCATTGCAGGAGGCCCAGGATGGACATGTCATCTGAGGAATGGGAGGGGGAGTTGAAATGGTTCGCGACTGGGAGGTGCAGTTGTTTGGTGCGAACCGAGTGTGGGTGTTCTGTTAGAGTTAACCGAGTGTGGGTGTTCTGTTAGAGTTAACCGAGTGTGGGTGTTCCGACCTACGTAGGAAGTGGAGTCCAGCGTGAAGCCATTTACAGCCCCACTGTGATATTGATGGGTTGTGTTCATTATAAAGCAATAGTTTTAACATTTAAAGCTTAGGGTAATATTGACTGAACAGAGATTTCTTTTGACTCACAGTCGCGGGTAGACACTTTTTTCAGCGTTTAAGAGGCAAGGTTATTGAAATGATAACAGCTGCATAGTTCTCCAGACCTTAGCTGCCCTTCACAGGCAAGTCATTTGTTAAAAACAACAAGTCAACACAGAGGGCTCGTAACCTTTCTCTGAGGAAATGGAGTCAGTTTGAGCTCAAATAATCCTGTAGAGTTCAGGTCTCCCTCATGTGTAAATCACACCCTCTGTACATTACTGACGTTTCCGGTCTGGACCCTTCTTCAGAAAATCAGCTTTCCTGCTCCTCTGATGCTATCTCAGATTCTCCAGCATCGGCAGTTCCTACTTTCTCTGTAAATTACTCTCTGCTTAGCTGAGTTCAGGCTGAGTGTACAAAATGATTGAAGGTTTGATCACTGTCCTGCTCATACCACATACTGACAGCCTCTTTTCCATACTTCTCAGAGGGAGGGACAGTCTGATCTGAGTTGTGAAACTCCTAACACCACTTCCCATCTATGCTTCATATCCAGAGGTCCTTTTGGAATTAATTTTCTCAATCGTAGTCCCACAGTTTTTGATTATTAATCACTACCATGAATACAATCTAACAGGGACAGGGAAACAGGAAATTTGGAGTGATTTATAGAAGTTCATAGAATCCCTACAGTGTGGAAAAAGAACAAGTCCACACTGACCCTCAGAGCATCCCACCCAGACCCATCCCCCTAACCTTCACATCCCTGAACACTATGGGCAATTTAGCATGGCCAATACACCTAGCCTGCACATTTTTTGACTGTGGGAGGAAACCGGAGCACCCAAAGGAAACCCGCACAGACATGGGGAGAACGGCACACAGACAGTCGCCCGAGGGTGAAATCGAACCTGGGTCCCTGGCGCTGTGAGGCAGCAGTGCTAACCACTGAGCCACCGTGCTGCTCCTTGATTGTAATGAGGTCAGCCAAGCAGATCTCATAGAACATGAGTTCCTTGACTGGGGGCTGTTAAGCTGGTCCAATCAGGGAGCCCTGGCTGACAGATATAAACAGGAGTGTCAGAGGTTCTGCTCACTCTGAGAGCTGACTCTGAGGGAGATAGATCAGTGTTAAGGACTCTCCCCACATAAATAAGAGGTGACTTGGTGATGGGATACCAGCCCCTGAGAAGTTATTTCAATGGCAGCGAGAGTGGGATTAATGATGCAAAAGTGCCTAGTAGCTGAACACCTCCCCCCGCCAAATGGACTTCAACAGATACTAAAAGTGGCTTTATCATTGGAAAATGCAGCAAGTGGAGCATATGAGTTGCAGGGTATTCCGATGGAAGTGGACACCCTCACAAATTCGACTGAGCTTGGGGAACACCACTTGAGTGAAGGCAATTACACAGCCTCACGCAGGACATATCCTGAACAGAGAGAGTCGCGGTCAGCCCACAGCAAAACCCCAGGTATCCAGGAGAGTGCACACTCTGGAAAGTCCACCCATGGAACAGTTAAATTGGTCAGCAACATCCAAATCAGAACCAATCAAAATGAACATCTGGTTAAATGGTCACCCGGTTCTAATGGAGATTGATACATGGCCATATCAGCAATCACAGAACCAGTCTCTATCAAAATTCACTCTGGACTCCAACCTTACGTTTGTGCAAGACCTTGGCCAGACTGAGAACCCATACCAGGGAACCTTTACAGGTTAAGGGTACAACTTCAGTTCCAGTCTCCCTTGAGAAGCAGCTGGTTCAGTTAACAGTGATTGTAGTGAAAGGCTCAGGCCCAAGCCTGACGGGGTGAATTTGGTTGAGAAAGGTTCACCAAGATCGGCTCAACATTTGTTTGAGTAGGAAATGGCTGCCTGAGTGAAGTCCTAATTCAATACCCAGAAGTTTTTCAGGAAGGTCTAGGGACTATCAAAGGAGCCAAGTCCACGTTGCATGTTGACCAGGAAGCAATTCCATGATTCTGCAAGGCCCACCCAGTGCCATTTGCGTTACGGGCAAAGGTAGGGGCAGAAATCAGGAGGCTGGCAAGCAATGGAATCATCAAACCAGAACCGTTTGTGGGATGGGCAGTACTGGTCGTACCGATTGTGAAGCCTGATGGGTCGGTTCACCTTTGTGGGGATTTTACACAAACGGTGAATCGCTTCTCACAGCTGGATAAACACCTAATCTCTCACATAGAGGATTTATACACAAAGTTTGTTGGGGGGAAGGTGGGTGTTGGAGATGCTGTCCTTCACAAAACTGGGCATGAGCCACGCATAGCTCCAATTACAGTTAGATGGTGATTCCCAGAACAATGCTACAATTAGTACCCATAAGAGCTTGTACCAGCTTATGAGCCTGTCATCTGGGGCATTGTCAGCCTGTGCAACTTTTTAGCAGACGATGGAGAACATTTTACAGGGTTTACCCAAGTCACCATTTATCTGGATGATGTGTTAATAACAGGGAAGACCAATACGGAGAACTTAGAGAACTTGGACATAGTCCTCCTAGTTCTCCCAGGCGGGTGTATGCCTTAGAAGGGAAAATCTGTTCCAGGCCCCCCCGTGCTGATGAAGGGTGTAAACCTTGTCGACTTTCCTGCTCCTCTGATGCTGCCTGGCCTGCTGTGTTCCTCCAGCTCCACACTATATTGACCCCAAGTGACCTACTTGGGCCACAGAGTTGACAAGACCAGGTTACACCTGGTAAAGTGAGGGCGATCGAAGATCAGAACCAGAGCTAGGTCTTTCCTTGCATTGCTGAATTATTACGGAAAGTTCATACACAACCTGGCCTCCATCCTGGCATCTTTGCTTCAACTGTTAAAAAAAAGGTTCGGTCTTGGGAAATGGTCACATTGCCAAGCCATAGCTTTCAGGGAAGTGAAGGAACAGCTTTCATCCTCTAAGGTGCTGGCACACTATGATCTCAAGCAACAAGTGATGCCCCCCTGTATGGCATTGGGATAGTATTAGCTCATAGGTGGCCCAATGGAGAGGAATGCCCAACATTGTATGCATCCAAGCCTTTGGCTAATGCAGAGCGTAAATACACCCAGATAGAGAAGGAAGACTTGGCGTCCATATTTGGAGTCAGGGAGTTCCACTAATAACTTTATGGACACTGTACCAGGTTAAATCTGATCTTCCTGGACCTGGGGTGGGAGGGTGAAATGACATCAGGAACAACAATGCCAGACACAAGACCCCTGTAAGTGAGAGAGACAGTTTATTTCAGGGGACAAAGTTTAGTGTAGGAACCACGGGAATGGCCCTGCCTGGGCAAGAGGCATGGTCGATGCGAGATCAGCTCCAGTGACATGCAAAGCTCAGGTAGGTGCAACGGTCCTGAACAAGCACGTGGATCGTATGAAACTCGCAAACAGTACGAAAGCAAAATGTGACCGCTTCTGACTGTTCCAGAACCAGTAGGTTCTCGCTCTCTGTCAAGCTTTGAAGATACCTCTGAATCTGAGATCCGAGATGGTGGATGTTGTCACCTCAAAGTCTTTGCTGCCTGAAGGACAAAATAAATTTCTTCCAAGATGCTCTGGGCACAAGAGGTGAGCTACTGTGCATTACACGCTACCTGTATCAGAAACCTGACCCGGTGCTCCAGGAGGAGCTACAAAGAAATGAATCTGCCTATGTCCTCAGACTTGGAGATGGAGGAATGTAGTGATTCTAATGAGGCCGGTGAGTTAGACCTCATAGAATGTGTGTTCCCTGATTGAGGCTGTTAATCTGGTCCAGTCAGGGAGCCCTGGCTGTCAGGTGAGAACAAGAGTGTCAGACATCCTGTTGACTCTGAGAGCTGGCTCTGAAGGGGCTGGATCAGTGTCAAGGACTCTCTGTGTATAAATAAAGGGTGACTTGGTGACAGGATATCAGCCTCTGTGGAGTATTTTCAAAGGTGATCCGATTTCTCACTCAATGGTTAATCTCTGGTTTGACATGATGTGGGATTGAGGAGGGAATTATTTGAATACATTTGGCAAACAGCTTTTAGGAGGAACGTGGGATTGCTGGGATAAGAGGCACAATGTGTGGTTTCTGTCTTTAAACACCCACTTGGACAGATGTGTGAGCAATGATTTAGTCCCATTTCCTGGCCAGCCAGCATGAAGTGAGAAGTTGCTGGCTGCGACAACGATAAGATTGATGGTGAATCCTCGCACTATTCAGCTCTGAGCTGTTCCCAGACAGAGAGAAATCACAGCCCTTTTTCCACATTCAATTCTCACCATCACCTAAAAGCCCTCAACAACTGCCTCTCGACAAACAAAGCACTGACCCAATGCCTCACACCTCTCCTCATCACCTCAACAATCAAACTGAAACCCAACCAGGTAGCTGTGAGGCTGGCCCTGAGTTCTTTGGGCTAAAGGGATCAAAGGCTATGGGGAGAAAGCAGGAAACAGGGGACAGAGTTGGATAATCGGTCACAATTATACTACATGGTAAAGCAGGCTCGAAGGAGCAACTGGCCTACTCCTGCTCTAATGTTCTATGTCCTACAACCGAGGTCCCTGGGTTAAAACAAGGTGAACATGGAGATTTCGTTGCTGCAATTTCTAGTCTCTCAAATGAGGAAATACCATCAGGGAGTGCCCCCCACCCCTCTGAAGGAACACCTATGATTAACACTAGTGAATGAAGAAACTAAGGAAGTCAGAGATAAACAGAGCAACTACATTATGGGACCATCCCATCAAAAAGAACAAATGCACCAACACAATCCCGGAAGGTTTAGCTGCTGAGGCGTAAGACACTTCCAAATCTTGCACCTTGTGTAGAGCAACAGCTAGTGGTGGGAGAGGGTCAGGTCTCAGAGCGTCTTGTCTGAGGGAGGAGAGAGATCGCTACATTTATATCACATTGATCACACTTCTCAGTATGTGCCAGAGAGTTTCACAGCCAGTGGAGGGGTTTGGAAAGTGTGGGCGCTGTTGGAAATCAGGAAACAAGAGAAACACCTGACATTTTTGCATGATCTCCTTCAAACACAGGTAAGAAATAGTGTTCATTCTACACTGGGGAAGCCCACTCCAACCTTCCCCCAGTTCTTAGCCCACCACCAGAGTGTGTGACTGGCACACCAGACTGTCCACGCTTTGATTTGGAGAATTAGCCCCTTTCTCCCTGCTCTGTCTCACGGCCCTTGGAGCAGACTTGATGGGCTGAATGGCCTATCTATGTGTTATGGTCTGGGATATGGCCTTTGGTTCTAGTTCTCTGTTGATTGGGGTTGGTAGGGGGCGGGGGAAAAGTGGGGAGGTGTGTAGTGAAGAGGTTAAGGCTGAGATAAGTACCTTTGCACCCATAGGTCTTGTCCTCATCCACCTGACAAGTAACTGGTGTAACTGTTAAGCACTGTTGTCAGGTATTTCTGGTGCTGCGGAGAGAAACATGCTCAAACTCTGTCCTGTTTAATAAATAACGCACAGTTCAAAGCGGTTGCAGTGTGCAGGGTGAGCTTTGTTCATCTGAGAACAATGTTGGCATTCTCAGTTATCCCTCAGTCTCTGACAGCTGAAGCTAGAGCTAGTCTAGACATGTGCAGTAAGAGGCTTCTCTTACAGTGAGTAAATGACAAAATACACCTTGCCTGCTCAATTTCGTTTCTGGTAAGCCATGGAAATCTCCACGGCTTTGAGCAGAGCCTGAATCAAAAATGGAATTGACACTGGAGTTATTTAATGCACTCATCCTGGAAGGCAATTAAATCCAATGGTTTAAACCTGCTCCGAACTGTTAGCCTGAGATTGTTCCCTGTTTTAGACTGTACAGCCAGAGCAAGCAATCCTTCTGCCTACCCTATCATAAACATGGAAACCAAAACTACATTTACTCTTTTTCAGATGTGGTCTCACTAAACCCCTGTACAATTGAGCAACACTTCTATCTTGAAGTCCAAGAATAGAGGCTATCACACCATTAGTCTTTCTACTTGCTTGCAATACCTGCTTGCTAACTTTTGTATTCAGTTGAGTTCAAACCCACCCAAGTGTCTCTAAAAACTTCACACCTTTTCTCTTCTTACTATCAAAGTGCCTAACTACAAACTTCATAAAAATAGCCCATTATACTCTGTTTGTCACATTTACTTAATTTGAAACAAAGATTCACTTATCTGCAAAAACTGCTCTAATTTTAGGAGACACGGTTCGTAAATTTGTGGACAGCACCAATATTGGTATAGCGGACAGTGAAGAAGGTTATCTAAGGTTACAGATAGATCTTGATCTGGACTGAGGAGTGGCAGATGGAGTTTAATTTGGATAAATGCGATGTATGGCAATTTGGTAAAACAAACAACGGTAGAGCTTGTACAATTAGTGGTAGGGCCTTGGGTAGCGTTATAGAACTGAGGGACCAGGGTTTAGGTACATAATTCTTTGAAGTTTGTATCACATATAGACAGGGTTGTTGAAAAGGTGTTTAGCATGTTTGCCTTCATTGCTCAGTCCTTTCAGTATTGGAGTTGGGAAGTCACATTGAGGCTCTCCAGGACATTGGTGAGGCTTCTTCTGGAATACTTTATAGAATTTTTTAATAGAATCCCTACAGTGTGGACACAGGCTCCTCAGCCCAACAAGTCCATACTGACCCTTGGAGCATCCCACCCAGACCCATCCTTCTATAACCCACCTAATCTACACATCCCTGAACACTATGGGTAATTTAGCATGGCCAATCCACCCAGCCCGCACATCTTTGGACTGTGGGTGGAAACCAGCATCCAGAGGAAACTCACACAGACATGGGGAGAATGCGCAAACTCCACACAGACAGTTGCCTGAGGGTGGAATTGAACCCGGGTCCCTGGCGCTGTGAGACAGCAGTGCTAACCACTGAGCCACCATGTCACCTCATACTGTGTCCAGTTGTGGTTACCCAGTGAAATAACTGCACAGAAGCTGGGTTCCGTCACCACATCACCCTTTATTTACTAGCACGCAATACACTAAAGTCAGTCCTCAGCTCAGGATATTCTACTCTCCTGGTTATACTGGTCAGCCAAGGCTTTCCTGAATGCCCCAAGCAAGAACCTTGTAATTAATGAGGACCACCTGGTCCCAATCAATCCACCCAGTTATGGGAGGGATATAATTAAGCCGGAGAGGGTTCAGAAGAGATTTACCAGGATGTTGCTGGGTGTGGAAGGTTTGCATCAGAAAGAAGGCTCGGTAAGCTGGGACTTTTCATGGGAGTGCCGGAAGTTGAGAAGCGACCTGATAGAGGTTAACGGCAGTTGTTCTTTCCCCTGGATAGGGGATTTCAAGACTAGGGGCCATAGGAGAGGAGAGAGATTTAAAAAAGACATGGGGGTAAATTTTTTACACGGAAGGTGGTTTGTGTGTGGAATGAACTTCTTGAGGATGTGGTGGATGTGAGTACAATTATAACGTTTAAAAGATATTTGGATAGGTACATGAATCGGAAAGGTTTGGAGGGATATGGGGCAGGAGCAGGCAGGTGGGATTAGTTTAGTTTGGGATTATGGTTGGACCGAAGGGTCTGTTTCTGTGCTGTATGACCCTATAACTCTCTGACAATGACGTTGGGGAGGCCTCTTCTGGAGTGCAGTGCCCAGTTCTGGTCGCCCTGGTATAGAAGGATATTATTAAATTGGAGAAGGTTCAGAAAAGATTTATCAGGAGTAGAACGTTTGCGTTATAAAGATAGCCTGGGACTTTCTTCACTGGAGTGTAGAAGGGTGAGAGATGACCATATGGAGGTTAATAAAATTATGAGGAGCATTGATAAGGTGCATAGCAAGGGTCTTTCCCCTAGGGTGGGGGAATTCAAAACTAGGGGGCATATTTCTAAGGTGAGGGAAGAAAGATTTTGAAAAGACATAAGGGGTGACTTTCTTATCCAGGCAATGTTCATGTGTGGAATGAACTGCCAGAGGAAGAGGTGGATGCAGGTATAGGAACAATGTTTAAAAGTCAGAGTTAACACAGTGTGGAGCTGGATGAACACAGCAGGTCAGGCAGCATTGGAGGAGCAGGAAAGTCGATGTTTCGGGTCAGGACTCCGATGAAGGAATCCTGATGAAGGGTCCCGACCCGAAACATCTACTTTCCTGCTCCTCCGATGCTGCCTGGCCTGCTGTGTTCATCCAGCTTCGCACTGTGCTGTTTCTGACTCCGGCATCCACAGTTCTTACAATCTCTGATGTTTAAGACACATTTGGATAAGTACATGAATTGGAAAGATTTGGAGGGATATGGGCCAAATGTAAGCAAATGGGACTAGTTTGGTTTGGCAATATGGTCAGTGTGGAATAGTTGATTTGAAGGGTCTGTATCCATTCTGAATGACTCTATGACTCTATGAGGACAGACTGAGAGTTCTCAACCACTCCTCATATGACAAGTCCTTCATTCCCGGGATCATTCTTGTAAACATCCTCTGGACTCTCTCCAACACCAGCACATTCCTCCTTAGACTACAGGACCCAAAACTGCACACAATATTTCAAATGTAGTCAGTGCAGAGCCTTACACAGCCTCAGCAGCACATCCCCACTCTTGTATTCTAGCCCTCCTGAAATGAATGACTTTGCATTTGCCTTCCTAACCACTTACTGAACCTGCAAATTAACCCTAAAAGATTCTTTCACTCCTGACCCACAGTCTGGAATCAGTAAGGATTGGTGATAACACCTCCTCCACAATTATCCTCAACATCGTGCCCTGCAAAGCTGTACACTCAGCCCACTCTACTCTACTCCTTATACTCTCATGACTGTGTGGCCAAATTCAGCTCTGACTGCATTTACAAGTTTGCTGATGACACCACTGTTGTACGTCAGATCTCAAACAACAATGAGACAGAATACAGGAAAGAGATTGAGTACTTAGTGGCATGGTGTAAAGATAACAATCTCTCCCTCAATGTCAGCAAAATGAAGGAGCTGGTCATTGACTTAAGGAAGCAGAGTGGAGGACCTGTCTGCATCAATATTGCTGAGGTGGAGATAGATGAGAGCAACGAGTTCTTGGGAGCGATGGTCACTAACAATCTGTCCTGGTCCACCCACATCGACACGATGGTAAAGAAAGCCACAATAACACATCTACTTCTTCAGGAGGCGAAGGAAAGTCAGCATGTCCACAAAGACTCTTACCAATTTTTGTAGATGCACCGTAAAAAGCATCTTCTCTGGATGCATTGCAGCATGGTTTGGCAGCAGCTCTTCCCAAGACTGCAACAAACCACAGAGAGTTGTGAACACAGCCCAGTCCATCACACAAAACAGCTTTCCATCCATTGACTCCATCTGTATTTCCCACTGCCACGGGAAAGCAACCAACAAGGACACCTCCCACCCCAGTTACACTCTCTTCCACCCTCTTCCATCTGGCAGAAGATATAAAAGTCTGAATACATATACGAACAGATTCAAGAACAGCCTCTTCCCCGCTGTTGTCAGACTTTTGAATGGACCTGTCACATGTTAATTCGGATCTCTCTCTCTCTGCACCTTCTCTGCGGCTATAACACTGTATTCTGTTCTGTTACCCTGATGCTGTTTGTATGGTATGATCTGCCACATAGCACTCAAAACAACACTTTTCACTCAAGCTCGGTACATGTGACAAAAATTAATCAATTGATCGATGATTTTTTTATTGCTCCCATTTTGTTCACATCACACAGATCCTTCCAAGCGTAACATTAAAGCAGGATGCAGTTCTTAAGGGAGTATAATGGAGCACTCCTCAGTGCAGGGTTAAATTGAAATGAATTGAATGATTTATTGTCGCTTCTATTTTACAGTGAATAACACTGTAAAATACAATGAAAAGCTTCAACTGTCACCACAACCTGGCACCACCTTGAATCAGAGATAGTAGGAACTGCAGATGCTGGAGAATCTGAGATAACAAGATGTGGAGCTGGATGAACACAGCGGGCCAAGCAGCATCAGAGGAGCAGGAAAGCTGATGCTTCGGGCCTAGACCCTTCATCAGACCCTCCACCATTTCTGATGAAGGGTCTAGGTCCGAAACGTCAAGCTTTCCTGCTCCTCTGATGCTGCTTGGCCTGCTGTGTTCATCCAGCTCTACACCTTGTTATCTCGGACTTTGAATAGTGTGAGAACAAAAAGAGTAAAGTGTTATCACTGAAACAGAGTTTATCCACATTCCACTGAGTTTGCCATGAGTCCTCAACTGCTTCGCCGACAATGTCTGCACCACCAGCCATTCTCCACCACCTCGCCAATGTCGGAATTGCCATCTCTTCACAGTAGGACAACTTTGTCACTGCTCCAGTTGCCGACGCCAGATCCCACGCTGGATCCACACACACTCTGCAGCCAGGTGCCCCCAGCTCCACTGTCACCATCACCACACCAATAACCAGGGACCCCCCCCAGCTCCACTGTCACCATCACCACACCGATAACCAGGGCACCCCCCCAGCTCCACTGTCACCATCATCACACCGATAACCAGATAGCTCCCCAGCTCCACTGTCACCATCACCACACTGATAACCAGGGCCCCCCCCCAAGATCCACTGTCACCATCACCACACTGATAACCAGGGCCCCCCCCCCAGCTCCACTGTCACCATCACCACACTGATAACCAGGGCTCCCCCCAAGCTCCACTGTCACCATCACCACACCAATAACCAGGGGGCCCCCCCAGCTCCACTGTCACCATCACCACACCGATAACCAGATGCCCCACAGCTCCACTGTCACCATCACCACACCGATAACCAGATAGCTCCCCAGCTCCACTGTCACCATCACCACACTGATAACCAGGGGCCCCCCCAGCTCCACTGTCACCATCACCACACCAATAGCCAGGGGCCCCCCAGCTCTACTGTCACCATCACCACACCAATAACCAGGGGCCCCCCAGCTCCACTGTCACCATCACCACACCGATAACCAGATACCCCCCCCAGCTCCACTGTCACCATCACCACACCAATAACCAGGGGCCCCCCAGCTCCACTGTCATCATCACCACACCGATAACCAGATGCCCTCAGCTTTGGGCCTACCTCAGTCAGGAGCAGTTGCTGCCGCCGCTTTGGCACCACAAAGAATCCCCAATCTGAGCCTACCACAGCCAGAGTTTGAGACTCTGCTGCCAGGCCAGGCCACTGCCTCACCAGGAGTCCTGCTCTGAGAGGTCACCTTCTCTGCCACTGCCGACAGGAAGAATATGAAGAGAAAGAAAGTGATCAATGAAGAGTAAGGCAAGAAAAGAGGAAGTGGCCAGGCTCAGGAGCACAGCCTACTTTGCCAGCGATGCCATCTTGAAGGTAGCAGACACCCAGCTCAGGGCAGACTCTATGACACAGTGAGGTGCAGGAGAAGGTGTTGCAAGACTGGCACCAGAGTCTCCACCAGTGGACATGGGACACAGCTGTGTTTAGGTCAAAGCTTGGACAGTGTGGATGATGCACAAACAGGAGAATTCACAAGCTGAAACAGAGAATGTGACTGTTATGTGACTATACTGCTTCAAAGAATCCCTACAGTGTGAAAACAGGCCCTTCAGCCCAACAAGTCCACACCAACCCTCAGAACATCCCACCCAGACCCATACCCCTAATCTACACATCCCTGAACACTGTGGGCAATTTAGCATGGCCAATCCACCTAGCTCATGCATCTTTGGACTGTGGGAGGAAACTGGAGCACCCGGAGGAAACCCACACAGACACGGGGAGAATGTGCAAACACCACACCTGAGGGTGGATTCGAACCCAGGTCCTTGGTGCTGTGAGGCAGCAGCGCTGACCACTGAGCCACAGTGCCGTGGATCTACTCTGGGTCCACACAGTTTCCTGAGAGAAATGCTCAGGCATGTAAAGACTGTTCAAACACTGGGAGTTTGCAAACAAACAATGAAGGTGTCAGAATTCAAGCTTTAGAAGGAAACATCAGACTTCAAGGGACTCTGTGGGGTTTTTTTGTACACAGGGTGTGGGTCTGGAGTCACATGTAGGCCAGACCAGGTAAGGATGGCAGTTTCCTTTCCTAGAGGACATTAGTGAACCAGATGGGTTTTTCCTGACAATCAACAACGGTCTCAGAGCCTCACCCTGGGAAAATGCATCTTTGAACCCATGGAGACAGTTAGTGAGAAAGGTAGAGTTTGATTATTCGGTTTCAGTTTTTTTGGACCGGGGCAGAGTGTCATGGACAGTTCTCCTGCCTAGTGAATTGTGGTGAAATCATTGGAGTTTTACCAGTTCCACATTGGCTGTATAGAGTTTCACAACATTGTTTTTGTTAAATTTGTACCAATTATCACAAGGCTTCCAACCACAACATGTAACTATAAGGTCCAGTTTTTACTTTATCTGATAAAGATTTTAGAGCTCCTGTATCGAAATACCGTCCCCTGGGAACAGGACAGGACAAATGGCTGGAGGAGTGAGAGGAAGAATCGAGTGATATGGTGAGAAGGAGGATACATGGAGGAAAGAAACAGTGAGGGGGTGGGAAATAGGATTGATGGACACTGGACTGAGAGATTTGGTGAAGAGGCAGACTAGCAGGGAAGAGGAAGTGGGCGTGTGGAGTTGAGGAATTGGAAAACAGGGTTGATGAAGTGGGAACATGGAGTTGATGAAGCGACAAAGTTGGGTTGAGAAAATGGGAATTTCAGGTGCTCTTACCCATATCTGTTTATATTTACATCAGTATGTAAATAGTCCAAATCGGGAAGGGGCCATATTGGGCCTGGTGTTGGGGAATGAGCCCGGCTAGGTGGTTGAAGTTTCAATAGGGGATTACTTTGGGAATAGTGATCACAATTCCGTAAGTTTTAGAATACTGATGGACAAAGACGAGAGTGGTCCTAAGGAAGAGTGCTGAATTGGGGGAAGGCCAACTATAGCAAAATTCAGCAGGAGCTGGGGAATGTGGATTGGGAGCAGCTGTTTGAGGGTAAATCCACATTTGATATGTGGGAGGCTTTTAAAGAGAGGTTGATTAGAGTGCAGGACAGACATGTCCCTGTGAAAATGAGGGACAGAAAGGGCAAGATTAGGGAACCATGGATGACAGGTGAAATTGTGAGACTAGCAAAGATGAAGAAGGAAGCATACATAAGGTCTAGGCGACTAAAAACAGATGAAACTTTGAAAGAATATCGGGAAAGTAGGACCAATCTGAAACGAGGAATTAAGAGGGTTAAAAGGGGTCATGAAATATCTTTAGCAAACAGGGTTAAGGAAAATCCCAAAGCCTTTTATTCATACATAAGGAGCAAGAGGGTAACTAGAGAAAGGGTTGGTCCACTCAAGGACAAAGGAGGGAAGTTATACGAGGAGGCAGAGAAAATGAGTGAGATTCTTAATGAGTACTTTGCGTCAGTATTCACTGAGGAGAGGGACACGACGGATGTTGAGGTTAGGGATAGATGTTTGATTACTCTAGGTCAAGTCAGCATAAGGAGGGGGGAAGTGTTGGGTATTCTAAAAGGCATTAGTGTGGACAAGTCCCCAGGTCCGGATGGGATCTATCCCAGGTTATTGAGGGAAACGAGAGAGGAAATAGCTGGGGAATTAACAGATATCTTTGCAGCATCCTTGAGCACGGGTGAGGTCCTGGAGGACTGGAGAATTCCAAATGTTGTCCCCTTGTTTAAGAAGGGTAGCAAGGATAATCCAGGAAATTATAGACTGGTCAGCCTGACGTCATTGGTAGGGAAGCTGCTGGAGAAGATACTGAGGGATAGGATCTATTTACATTTAGAAGAAAATGGGCTTATTAGTGATAGACAACATGGTTTTGTGCAGGGAAGGTCATGTCTTACCAACTTAATAGAATTCTTTGAGGACGTGACAAAGTTGATTGAGGGAAAGGCTGTAGATGTCATATACATGGACTTCAGTAAGGCATTTGATAAGGTTCCCCCGTGGTAGGCTGATGGAGAAAGTGAAGTCGCATGGGGTCCAAGGTGTACTAGCTAGATGGACAGAGAACTGGCTGGGCAACAGGAGACACAGTTGTAGTGGAAGGGAGTTTCTCAAAATGGAGAACTGTGACCAGCGGTGTTCCACAGGAATCCGTGTTGGGACCACTGTTGTTTGTGATATACATAAATGATCTGGAGGAAGGTGTAGATGGTCTGATTATCAAGTTTTCAGATGACACTAAGATTGGTGGAGTAGCAGATAGTGAAGGGGACTGTCAGAGAATGCAGCAGAATATAGATAGATTGGAGAGTTGGGCAGAGAAATGGCAGATGGAGTTCAATCCAGGCAAATGCAAGGTGATGCATTTTGGAAGATCCAATTCAAGAGCGAACTATATGGTAAATGGAAAAGCCCTGGGGAAAATTGATGCACAGAGAAATCTGGGTGTTCAGGTCCATTGTACCCTGAAGGTGGCAATGCAGGTGGATAGAGTGGTCAAGGTGGCATACGGCATGCTTTCATTCATCGGACGGGGTATTTAGTACAAGAGTTGGCAGGTCATGTTGCAGTTGTATAGGACTTTGGTTTGACCACATTTGGAATACTGAGTACAGTTCTGGTCGCCCCATTACCAAAAGGATGTGGATGCTTTGGAGAGGGCGCAGAGGAGGTTCACCAGGATGTTGTCTGGTATGGAGGGCACTAGCTATGAAGAGAGGTTGAGTAGATTAGGATTATTTACATTAGAAAGACGGAGGTTGAGGGGGGACCTGATTAAGGCCTACAAAATCATGAGAGGTATGGACAGGGTGGATAGCAAGAAGCTTTTTCCCAGTGTGGGGGACTCAATTACTAGGGGTCACGATTTCAAGGTGCGAGGGGAAAAGTTTAAGGGAGATATGCATGGAAATTTCTTTACGCAGAGGGTGGTGGGTGCCTGGAACGCACTGCCAGTGGAGGTGGTAGAGGCGGGCACGATAGCATCATTTAAGATGTATCTAGACAGATACATGAATGGGCAGGGAGCAGAGGGATACAGATCCTTGTAAAATAGGCAACAGGTTTAGATAGAGGATCTGGATCAGCACAGGCTTGGAGGGCCGAAGGGCCTGTTCCTGTGCTGTAATTTTCTTTGTTCTTTGTTGTCGTTGTATGTTGCTTCAGAGTCTGATGCACGCTGATGCACGCTGGAAATGTTTATCCGAAAGTGAGTAATTTTGAGCCTTTTCAAAAGGCTGCCTTGGGATTTGCAGTCAGTAATCTCCTGGGCACTGTATTCATCTATCCCATGACCTTTACTGCTCTCTGCCTCTCTGTGAGGATGAATACTGGGCTTCCTCCAAGAACTAATCCACAAAATAATCTCTAGAGAGTCCTCACTGTGCTCTGTTTACTGGAAGCTACAAATGACATGTTTTGGTTTTTAAAATATTTGCATGCTGCCAGAATGATCATCTACATAACATTTCCTGCTCTCTCCTTTAATCTTTCTTGTTTCTTCTCTCCTTTCAAGTGTTATCCTTTGTCAATCAATATGAAAACCAGTGATTACTTGGTCAATGAGGACGGCCTTAAAAGAGAAGGCGGAGGCACGGAGGTTTCAGGAGGGATTCAAGAGCTGAGGCCCCTGAAGGTAGAGTACTGGAGAAGCACAAAAGGGTATAACCTGAGGGGTAAAGAGTTTCAGGACAGTATTACTGTGGCAGGATGAGGACACAGATATCAGTCAAGGAGTGTCAGGCCCAGACTGTGGTGCCTGAGGGCAATGCCCTGGGCTCAAACATCTTCAGCTATGGCTTTCCATCCAATGTGAGGTTCAGAATGGGGACACCTACATGGTGTTTACTTCTATTAGCAACCCCTCAAATACAGAAGCAATTTATCTCAACAAGTCGGATGGAGGTTTGGGCTGATAGGTGCCAAGTAACATTCGCGCCACACAAATGCCAGGCAATGATCATCTCCAACAAGAGACTGTCGAACTACCCCTCCCTTGACGTTCAATGGTGTTACCATCACTGAATCCCCCACTATCAACATCCTGGGGGTTACCATTGACCAGAAACTCAACTGGACTCACCACGTAAACACAGTGGCTACAAAAGCAGGCCAGAAGCTGGGAATGCTGCAGTGAGTAACTCACCTCCTGATTCCCCAAAGCCTGTCCACCATCTACAACTGGGAATCGCTAAAATTTTGAATTTAATCCTATGTATCTTACTTCTGCTCACTTCAAACTTGGAATTCTTTATAAACGTTGATTTAAACTTAAGAGTGACTGTGCTTTGATTAACTCAAAGCGAGTCAATTATGCAAATAGTAGCAATAACTTTCTAACCAGCAAGTGCACATTGACATAAAGAAATCATACAAACCCTACAGTGTGGAAGCAGGTCATTTGGCCCATCAAGTCCACACCAACCCTCTGAAAAGCATCCTACCCAGACCCATCCCCCTACCTGATCCCTGTGCCCTGCATTTCCTATGGCCAATCCACCTACCCTACATGTTGCTGAACAGTGGGAGGAAACTGGAGCAAACCCACACAGACATGGGGAGAATGTACAAACTCCACACAGGCAGTCACCTTAGGGGGGAATCGAGCCCAGATTCTATGTGCTGTGAGGTAGCAGTGCTAACCACTGAGCTACCATTTCACCCTTACAGTATGATGAAAGAAGGGAGGTATTTGTGGTGAACGAGCACAGATATTGTTGCAGGGACCCACCATGAGACTGAATTCAGCATTATCTCCCTTATCCTCCACCTTGAACCTGTATCCCCTAGTAACTGACCCTTCCACCCTGGGAAAAAAGCTGCATACTTTCCACTCTATCCATGCCATTCACAATCTTATAAACTTCTATCAGGTCGCCCCTCAACTTCCTGCGTTCCAGTGAAAACAAACCCAGTCTATCCAAGATAAAAGGGACTGCAGATGCTGGAGAATCCGAGATAACAAGCATGGGGCTGGATGAACACAGCAGGTCAAGCAGCATCATAGGAGCAGGAAAGCTTGACGTTTCGGGTCTAAACCCTTCATCAGAAATGGGGGAGGGGAAGAGGGTTCTGAAATAAATAGGGAGAGAGGGGGAGGCGGATAGAGGAGGCGGAGGCGGCGGAAAAACTGCTCAATATCCAAGCGTGAGCGGTATTCGTTGAAAGGTGATGTGGCTGTAGTACCTGGTTTGCTTCAGGACGTGGTCGAGCAGTTTCAAGGCCGAGGAGGTTATGAGAGAGTTGCAGTGGGAGAGAGATTCCCTGAGGTTTGTCCAGAGGGAGGAGGGTAACTTCTTCAGGGTAGGCATCCTTAGAAGAGGCTTCGCAGTGGGGTTAAAATTTTATCAGAGATAATAGGTACTGCAGATGCTGGAGAATCCCAGTCTATCCAACCTTTCTTTATAGCTAAAATTCCCCATACTAGGCAACATCCTGGTAAAACTTTTCTGTACCCTCTCTAAAGCATCCACATCCTTCTGGTAGTATGGTGACCAGAACTGTATGCAATATTCCAAGTGTGGCCTAACTAAAGTTCTGTAAAACTGCAGCAAAACTTGCCTATCCTTATACTCAGTGTCCCTTCCAATGAAGGCAAGCATGCCATAGGCCTTTTTTTATTACCTCATCTACCTACACTGCCACCTTCAATGATCTATGGATCTGCACACCCAGATCCCTCTGCATATCAATACTCCTAAGGGTTCTGCCATTCACTCTATAATTTCTACCTGTACTTGACCTTCCAAAATGCATCACCTCACATTAGTCTGGATTAAATTCCATCTGCCATTTTTCTGCCCATGTCTCCAACTGATCTATATCCTGCTGTCTCCTCTGATAGTCCTCCTGATTATCCGCAACTCCACCAATCTTTATATTGTCCGCAAACTTACTAATTAGATCAGCTACGTTTCCCTCCAAATCATTTATGTAGATCACAAACTGCCGAGGTCCCAGCATTGATCCCTGTATAATACCATGTGTCACAGCCCTCCATTCCGAAAAACATCCTTCCACCACTACCCTCTGTCTCCTACGACTAAGCCAGTTCTGTATCCAGCTTGCCAGCTCACCCCGATACCATGTGACTTCATCTTTTGTACCAGTCTATCATGAGGGACCTTGCAAAGACTTTATTGAAGTCCATGTAGACAACATCAACCGCTTTTCCCTCAGCAATCATCTTTGTCACCACCTCAAAAAACTCGATCAAGTTAGTGAGGCACGAGCTCCCCTGCACGAAACCACGCTGTGTATCGCTAATCAGTCCATTTGCTTCTAAATGCATATAGACCTCATCCCTGAGAATCTTTTCCAATAATTTCCCTATCACCGATGTGAGGCTCACAGGCCTGTAATTTCCTGGATTATCCCTGCTACCCTTGTAAAACAATGGGACAACATTAGCTATTCTGCAGTCCTCTGGAACCTCACCTGTGGCCAAAGAGGGTACAAAGATGTCTGTCAATGCTCCAGCAATTTATTCTCTTGGCATTCTCAGTAGTCTGGGATAGACCCCATCAGGACCTAGGGACTTATTTACTTCAATACTTTTTAGGATGCACAACACCCCTCCCTTTTTAATAGCAATTTGGTTTAGAAACTCGACACTCCCTTCCCTGAGATCACCCTCCACCAATTCCTTCTCTTTGATGAATACCAACATAAAATATTTGTTTAGAACCTCACCTACCTCTTCTATCCCCACATATACACATTCCCTCCTTTGTCCTTGAACTCTTCCCCTGACTATCTTCTTGCTTTTTATATATGTATAAAAAGCTTTGGGATTTGCCTTAATCCTATTTGGTAACAAATTTTCATGACCCATTTTAGCCCTTCTAATTCCTTGTTTAGCTTATTTCCCATTTTCTTATGTACTTCAAGAGATTCGTCAGTTCCCATCCTCCCAGACCTTAGGTATGCTTCCTTTTACTTTCTGATCAAGGTCATAACATCCCTGGTCATCCAAGGTTCACGTAACTTGCCATGCCTATCCTTCATTGTCGCAGGAACTTGATGCTCCTGAACTCTTATCAATTGCCGTTTGAAATACCCCTATATGTCTGATGTGGATTTACCCTCAAACAGCCACCTCCAATCAACACTATCCAGTTCCTGCCTAATATTGTTGTAGCTCACTTTTCCCCAGTTTCGCACCCTCACCCCAGGACTGCTGTTATCCCTATCCATGAATATCTTAAAACTCACAGTATTATGGTCACTCCCAAAATGCTCCACCACTGAAACTTCACTCACCTGGCCAGACTCATTTCCCAAAACTGTGTCCAGTTTAACCCCTTCCCTTGTTGGACTGTTTACATACTGTGTCAATAATCCCCCCTGAATGGTTCTTACAAACTCTGCCCCATCCAAGCCCCTAGCACAAAGTGAGTCCCAGTCAACATAGGGGAAGGTAAAATCACCCATCACAACAACCGTACTGTTTTTACATCGTCCTAAAAATCTGTCTACATATTATCCTCTCTATCTCTTGCTGGCTGTTGGGAGGCCTGTAATATACCCACAACATTGTGATTTCACCTTTTCCTACTCCTGAGTTCTACCCATATTGCCTCGCTGCAAGAGTCCTCTGAGGTATCCTCCCTCATTACAGCTGTGAGATACTCCTTCACCAGTAATGCAATTCCCCCACCCCTTTTACATCCCTTTGTATCACACCTGAAACATCTAAATCCTGGGACATTCAGCTGCCAGTCCTGTCCCTCCTTCACTCAAGTCTCTAATCACAGTAATGATGTCGTTTCATCTAGTTTTGAGGGTTTTTTGAGTCATATATTTGAGTCATATTTTGGACATATTACACTTGATCCTCTCATCCACATCGTTGATCTATATTGTGAAGAGCTGGGGTCCAAGGATTGATCTCAGTGGTACACCACTTGTGACTGTCTTCCATTCTAAAAATGACCCATTTATTCCTTCTGTCTGTTTCCGGTCTGTCAGGCAATTCTCAAACCATACTAACATAATATCATCAATACCCTTGGCTTTACACTACAACCTCTCATGTGAGACTTTATTAAAATCTTTCCGAAAGCCCAAATACACCACACCCATTCTCTCTTAATTCTTCTTACATCCTTAAAAATCAATTTCCTTTTCATAAATCCAAGTCAATCTTCTGTAATCCTTTTGATATTTTCCAAATTGCCCGTTATTGATGCCAAGTTAACTGATGTGTAATTTCCCATTACGTCTGCCGGGACAGTTCTAGAATCAATAGAATTTTGGCCAATACATCCACTGTTTCCACGGTTACCTATGGTAGTTCCCTGAGATGGAGATTACCAGGCCCTGGAGATTCATCAGCTTTCAGTCCTACTATTCTATCTCCCGCTTCTTTTTAATCAATCCTAATTTCCTTCATTTCTTCCTTCCCAAAAGTCCCTTGCTTCCATTGTACTTTTGAGAGGTTCTTTGTGTCTTCTTTTGTAAGGAAAGAACAGAAGTAATTGTTTAATTGTTCTGCCATTTCATTCTTCGCTGTTATTAATTCTCCTGTGTTGGATTGTAAGGGGCCTACTGCATTTGTCTGCTTTTATCCTTTTATAGAAGGTCCTATGGTCTGCTTTTATGTTTGTCACATGTTTACTTTTATGCTCTAATTTTTTTCCCTTTTAAGCAACCTCTCGGTCCTTCTTTGCTAAATTCTAATGCGCTCCCAGTCCTCACGTTTGCTACTTGCTTAAGAAATTTTACGTGATTTCTCTCTTTACATCTTATACAGTTCTTAATTTCTTCTGTTGATGATTGGTCTTTTATCTATTTGTGTATTTTTTATCCTAAGGAATGTATAATTTCTGCAATGTATGCATTTGTTCCTCAAGTAACAATCATCATCTGTCCTTTGAATGAAGTTACCGAATCTATTACAGCCAACTTGCCCCTCATACCTTTATAGTTTGCATTGTTTACATTTAGGACCTTGGTTTTCAGATTGGACTGCTTTACCTTCTATTCCAATGAAGAATCTTATTATGTTTTTGGTTATCTTTGCCTAAAGGACCTCTCAAACCAGATTGTCATGCTAAATCTAGGAGTCCTTAAGTTGGTTCCTCAAAGTACTGCTCTAAACTCCGTCGTGTACTCAGTCCTCAGAGGTTACGAACTGACCACACAGCTCCTCAGAACCCTTGGTGGGTCAACGGTGATGGTCAAGGACAGACACACTTCAGCACTGAAGGAAGCACGGCTACCAGGTTGCACACAGCGAGATCCCACAAATGGTGTTGTGATCACAACCAGATAATCTGTCGTTGCTGCAGATAGTCGAGGGTTAATCCCTAGCTGTGCTTTACAATTAGACTCAAGATATCTCGCTGTGATTTCTTTACATGTGGTTCATTGCCATACAACATACAACATTAAATAGTAAAGATCACCTGTGGGCTTATGTGGTTGTCAGGGATGTTAATGGTCAGTGATGAAGGACAAAATATTCTACTGACCAGCCTTTACACCAAAATCTCCGAATGAGTAAACGGGGATATTTGGACTATATGACTGAGACAATCATGCTGATTCATATGAATGATCTGGAGAGGGAATTAGTGTTTCCAGATGTTGTCGGAATTCAGAGGGGAGATTCCTTTAATTCTGCAAATTGCTTCATTTCTCACTAAATGATCAGTTAATCATCCAGATTCCTTCAAGAAGTGAGAGATTTATCCGTGTGACGACGGGGGTGTTGGGTGGTGAGGGGGTAATTTTGGATTTTCCCTGTCACACAAACAAGATTGGTGACTGAATCTTAAGCTATATGTCAGAGTTCCACAGAAACCTTTATTTGCAGGATCAGGATGCTGTGGAGGGCAATGGAAAAAGCTAGCGATGGAAGACGGGATACAGGCTGCATTCTCATGACAACACCCTGATCAACTGGAAACCTCTGGGCCCTGGTCTGAGAATGACAATTGACAGTTAACTGCTCCTGCTGCACATCTCCTTTGCCAACAATGGCCCAGCCAATCAGTGTCCTCTTCTGGCACTTTCTAAATTGGTGGTCCTTTCTTCAAGTTGCCAATTCCAGACCCGACAAGGAGCTCTGACCTGTCGGATGGTATTTTCTCCGGGTCTGAGTGACTTGGGCTACAGCGAGATGTGCAACGAGACTCACCTTCATGTCAGGTGAACCTCGCTCCATTGTCTATGCTTTTCACAAAGTGGTGTGATGAGTTCCTCGCTAGGCACCAGTCTGATGTCAACCACATGACTTCTGCTTCTGCCCATGTGACCGTTCCTGTACACACAGCCAATCCTCCAGCTACGGTCTCTACCCCTGCCCCCAGCTCCACCTCTACACCCAATTCCAGCCACAAGCCCTGCCGAGTATTCACCATCCCCCCAGCACCCCCAGACCTCCCCCACACTGAGGACGAATGGTCAGTCCTCAGCACAGGACTCACCTTCATTCCCCCGCGCCCACACATCAATGAATTCCGTTCACGTCTGGATGTCAAATTCTGTTTTTACCGCATCCGCCTCCACACCTATTTCTTTGACCAGGAATCTAACCCACCCTCTGCAGACCTCACTTCTCCCACTTCCAGCAAGCTCCACCTTCCTGAACACCCCGTCCCGGCCTCCTACCCCCCCAGACCTCTTAATCTCCAACTGCCGCCATGTCATCAATCACCTGTATCTCTCCCCAACCCCTCTCACTTACTCCAACCTCTCCCCCTCGGAGCGCGCAGCTCTCTGCTCCCTCTGCTCCAAGCTGACCCTCACTATTAAACTGCCAACAAGGGGACGGGGGTGAGGGGACCGCAGTGGTAGTATGGAGAATTGACCTCTACATCGCTATGGCCAGGTACCAACTCTCGGACACCTCCTCCTACTGCCCCCTTGATCACCAAGCCATCACCTCCCAGACCATGAACAACCCTATCACTTTGGGAGATCTCCCATCCACAGCCTCCAACCTGATAATTCCCCAATCCTGCCCCGCCCGTTTCTATCTTCTACCCAAAATCCATAAACCTGACTGCCCCAGTCAACCCATTGACTCTGCCTGCTCCTGCCCCACCAAGCTCATCTATTTCATCTTCGACTCCATTCTTTCCCCTTTGGTCCAGGAGCTCCCCAATTACATTCGGGACACAACCCATGCCCTCCACCTTTCCCAACACATTCAACTCCCCGGCCCCCAACACCTCATCTTCACTATGGATGTACAATCCCTGTATACCTGCATCCCCCATGAGGATGCCCTAAAAGCCCTCCGCTTCTTCCTCTCCCGTAGGCCCGACCAGTCCCCCTCCACTGAAACTCTCAATCTCTTGGCGGAACTGGTCCTCACTCTCAACAATTTTTCTTCATTTCCTCCCACTTCCTACAAACCGTAGGGTTGGCTATGGGCACCCACATGGGCCTGGGCTATGCCTGCCTCTTTGTAGGATTTGTGGAATAGTCCCTTCTTCGACAACTACACTGACACCATCCCTCACCTCTTTCTCCGCTATATAGATGACTGCATCAGTGTGGCACCGTGCTCCCATGAGGAGCTTGAACAGTTCATCAACTTTTCCAACACCTTCCACCGCACCCTCAAATTCACCTGGACCATTTCTAATACCTTTCTCCCCTTCCTGGATTTCTCTGTCTCCGTCTCCAGTAACCAACTCACCACTGACAACTATTTCAATCACACTGACTTCCACAACTACCTCGACTGCACCTCCTCTCACCCACCCGCCTGTAAAAATGTTATCCCACACTCACAGCTCCTTCACCTCTGCCGCATCTGCTTCCACGATGAGGCATTCTACTCTAGGACATTCCAGATGTCCTCCTACTTTAGAGACCAGGTTTTCCCCTCCCCTATTATTAAGGATGTCCTCAACCTCATCTTCACCATTTCCCACACTTCTACCCTCAAAACCCCTCCCCCAAGGACAGAGTCCCCTTGGTCCTCATGTACCACCCCACCAACCTCTGAATACAACACATCATCCTCCGACATTTCCGCCACTCACAATCAGACCGCATCAACAAACAGATATTTCCCTCCCCACCCATGCCACTTTCTGTAGGGACCTTTCACTCTGCAACTCCCTCGTCAGCTCCACATGCCCTACCAACCCCTCCACCACACCTCGTACCTTTCCCTGCAACCACGGGAGGTGCTACACCTGCCCCTACATCTCCCCTCTCCCCTCTATCCAAGGCCTCAAATAATCTTTCCAAATCTGGCATCTAACCTCATCCACTGTATCCTTTGCTCCCAATGTGGTGTCCTCTATATCGGGGAGACCAAGCACAGACTCAGGGACTGGTTTGCAGAGCATCTGTGCCCTGCATGTGCCAACCAACCCAACCTTCTGGTTACCATCCATTTTAATTCCCCCTCCCAAC
This sequence comes from Ginglymostoma cirratum, assembly GCA_024137785.1. Taxonomy (NCBI): domain Eukaryota; kingdom Metazoa; phylum Chordata; class Chondrichthyes; order Orectolobiformes; family Ginglymostomatidae; genus Ginglymostoma; species Ginglymostoma cirratum. The sequence goes on along the minus strand of JAHRHZ010000119.1, from coordinate 2,466,128 downwards.
CCCCTGGTGACATGTACATCCTTGGTCTCCTCCGCTGTCAGAGTGAGGCCAACTGTAAACTGGAGGAACAACACCTGGTATTTCTCCTTGGGAGCTTATAGCCCAATGGCCTCAATATTGACTGCACCAGCTTCAAAATCCATCCACCCCCTGACCTGTCCATCTTCCTAAACACCTACCCGCTCCAACCTTCCAGCTGATCAACCACAATAAAGCCCTGCCTGCATCCACCTACCTCCATCCCACCTACCCACCCCCCCTCCCTCTATTCATTTCTGGTCTTCCCTTCCCCTCCCCAGTCCTGATCAAGGGAAATTTTGACTTCCCTGCTGTCTGACCTGCTGTGCTTTTCCAGCTCCACATTTATTGACATTATTTGTTAAATACCTTGTTAATGCCACACCTTGACCTCATTAATATTCAGCTTTCTATCTGACCAAGTTCACAGCTTGTTCTGAGTAACGTCCATGTTCCACACTGGGACAGAGACATCTCAGGGTTTGCTCCACAGACACTAGCCGTATTTTCCCCACATCCATGGACATTGGCATCCGACGTGTACCAGCCTCTGAGAACCCCCGCTGCACACGTCCGATCGAGTTACTGTCTGCTTCCGGACTTCAGTGCAGCACCTTGGGCTGCCGCAGTAATTCTCACTGTAACACTGCAGCAAGGGTACTGTGTGCTCAGGGGGACACACTCAGCTCATCAACTGTGTCAGGCTATATCTCCAAGCTCTTTTCTCACTGTCATAATGCTCACTCACTCTCAGCCTACCTGGATGCCCACAGCACCCCAGCATGGCATTCCCTTCCCTTTTTACACTCACCCCCTCAGCTAGAGGGACCAGGCTGATGTTACTACTGTCTTGTTGTACCATTTACTGCAGACACAAAGGAAGGAAGCTTGTCAGCAGGCCCAGCCTTCAGCTCAGCGGGTCCCGATTCACTAAGTCAAGGGCGACCTGTCAGACCAGCCCCGGACCTGACTGGGGGAGACAAAATCAGGATCCTTTCAGATAAAGAGAGAGGACATTAATGTCGGACTGCACAAAACCTGTCTTGAGTCTTCTGTCCTATTGAGGGCTGTCTTCCTCCTGGACTGTGAGAGAGATAGGCATTATGAAAATGAAAGTGGGGGGTAGACCTGTTACTGATGGTGGAGGTAGGTGGTGTGTCCCAAGTGAGTGAGTGGGCAGCACAGAGGGCACGCAGGATTAATGGTGTCATGGCCTGGGTTGGGTGAGAGTGAGTGAAGGAAGATGGAGATGGACTGAGAGTGGTAGAGCGTGAGGCTTGGTGGGAGAGGGGTGCAGGAGAGAGAGGGTGAGGTATCAGGAGGAAGATGGCGGCAGTTTGGCGAGGGAGCGGAGAAGGCCATTGACCTTGTTCCTACTGCACTGGGCATTCCTCCAGAGTGGCTGAGACTGCTCGGAGCTGGGTGGTAACCTCGGACCAACATGGGTATGGCCTGGTGTCACGGCGTCCACTGCCCATCCCTGGGGGAAGAGGACCTGCCATGTTTGCACCACCCAGTCCAGCAGGAGCTCCAGGGCACTGCCCACACAGTGGGGCACTAATCACCCACACCCCCCATCTGCCATGTCCAGAGGGTAGATGTCAGGGGCCATGCAGGGCTGACAGTAATTGTCTGTGTGCACAAAGGGTGCTGGTGAATTCTGGGATCTCTGCTGAGCGATGAGTTATGGGGAGGATGGGGCTGGAATCCGATGTGAGAGACGCCCTAGGGACGGGGTTGGAGTGACTGAGGATTTTTATCAGAAATTGAGAGAAACTCATTGAGCTTTGTGGTAAAAATCACTTCAAAGAAAAGTCTCAACACAATTTGGTCTTGGCCTTCTGTTAATGTTTAAGATCTTTACTCTGTATTTCAATAAAGTAGGTTCACAGTTACAGTTAATACTGAAGGTTAATGTGTAATATTCTGTTGTGATCAAAGTGGACCCTGAGTAATATTGAATGGATTCTGGGTAGTAACAGCTAATTATTTATCTCTACTTTCCATGAGATTGAGTCTTGGAGTTTCTACAAGGAAGCATTCTGCTTATTTCTAGACAGCAAAGAACTGACACAAAGCCAATTACAACGCCACTACTTCATCCATCAAAATGTATTCCACAAGCAAACAAAAGAGAAACGGAGAAACTAGGATCAGGATTGGCGTTTGATCTTGCTCTGTCATTCAATATGATCATGGCTGATCCTCTATCTTGATCCTTTCTCCCCATACCCCTTGATGCTTTCTTGAGGATATTCAGTGACTAGGCCTCCATAACCTTCTGAGGTAGAGAATTGTACAGGTTCAAATGAAGACCATAAGACCATAAGACACAGGAGTGGAAGTAAGGCCATTCGGCCCATCGAGTCCACTCCGCCATTTAATCATGGCTGATGGGCATTTCAACTCCACTTACCCGCACTCTTCCCGTAGACCTTGATTCCTTGCGAGATCAAGAATTTATCAATCTCTGCCTTGAAGACATTCAACGTCTCGGCCTGCACTGCGCTCCGTGGCAATGAATTCCACAGGCCCACCACTCTCTGGCTGAAGAAATTTCTTCTCATTTCCGTTCTAAATTGACCCCCTCTAATTCTAAGGCTGTGCTCACGGGTCCTAGTATCCCCACCGAATGGAAACAACTTCCCAGCATCCACCCTTTCTAAGCCATGCATTATCTTGTAAGTTTCTATTAGATCCCCCCTCAACCTTCTAAACTCTAATGAATACAATCCCAGGATCCTCAGCCGTTCATCATATGTTAGGTCTACCATTCCAGGGATCATCTGTGTGAATCTCCGCTGGACACGCTTCAGTGCCAGTATGTCCTTCCTGAGGTGTGGGGCCCAAAATTGGACACAGTATTCTAAATGGGGCCTAACTAGAGCTTTATAAAGTCTCAGAAGCACATCACTGCTTTTATATTCCAACCCTCTTGAGATAAATGACAACATTCCATTCGCTTTCTTAATCACAGACTCAACCTGCAAGTTAACCTTTAGAGAATCCTGTACTAGCACTCCCAGATCCCTTTGTACTTCAGCTTTATGAATTTTCTCACCGTTCAGAAAATAGTCCATGCCTGTATTCTTTTTCCCAAAGTGCAAGACCTCGCATTTGCTCACGTTGAATTTCATCAGCCATTTCCTGGACCACTCTCCTGAACTGTCTAAATCATTCTGCAGCCTCCCCAGCTCCTCCGTACTACTTGCCTATCCACCCAACTTCGTATCATTGGCAAACTTTGCCAGAATGCCCCCAGTCCCTTCATCCAGATCATTAATATGTAAGGTGAACAGCTGCAGCCCCAACACTGAACCCTGCGGGACACCACTTGTCACCGGTTGCCATTCCGAAAAAGAGCCTTTTATCCCAACTCTCTGCCTTCTGTCAGACAGCCAATCCTCAATCCATGCCAGTAACTCACCTCGAACACCATGGGCCCTCACCTTACTCAGCAGCCTCCCGTGAGGCACCTTATCAAAGGCCTTTTGGAAGTCTAGATAGATAACATCCACTGGGTTTCCCTGGTCTAACCTACTTGTTACCTCTTGAAGAATTCTAACAGGTTTGTCAGACACGACCTCCCCTTACTAAATCCATGCTGATTTGTTCTAATCCGACCCTGCACTTCCAAGAATTTAGAAATCTCATCCTTAACGATAGATTGTAGAATTTTACCAACAACTGAGGTTAGGCTAATCGGCCTATAATTTTCTATCTTTTGTCTTGATCCTTTCTTAAACAAGAGGGTTACAACAGCGATTTTCCAATCATCTGGGACTTCCCCTGACTCCAGTGACTTTTGAAAGATCACAACCAACGCCTCCGCTATTTCCTCAGCCACCTCCCTCAGAACTCTAGGATGCAGCCCATCGGGGCCAGGAGATTTATCAATTTTTAGACCTTTTAGCTTTTCTAGCACTTTATCTTTTGTAATGCCTACCATACTCAACTCTGCCCCCTGACTCTCCTTAATTGTTGGGATATTACTCATGTCTTCCACTGTGAAGACTGGCGCAAAATACTTATTAAGTTCTTCAGCTATTTCCTTACCTCCCATCACTAGCCTTCGAGCATCAATTTGGAGCGGCCCAATGTCTACTTTTGCCTCTCGTTTGTTTCTTATGTATTGAAAGAAACTTTTACTATCATTTCTAATATTACTGGCTAGCCTACCTTCATATTTGATCCTCTCCTTCCTTATTTGTCTCTTTGTTATCCTTTGTTTTTTCTTGTACCCTTCCCAATCTTCTGATTTCCCAGTGCTCTTGGCCACTATATAGGCTGTCTCTTTTTCTTTGACACATTTCTTGACTTCGTTTGTCAGCCATGGCTGTCTAATCCTCCCCCGGATAATCTTTCTTTTCTTTGGGATGAACCTCTGTATTGTGTCCTCAATTACACCCAGAAACTCCTGCCATTGTTGCTCTACTGTCTTCCCTGCTAGGCTCTGCTTCCAGTCGATTTTCGTCAGTTCCTCTCTCGTGCCCCTGTAATTACCTTAATTTAACTGTAACACCATTACATGCGATTTTGCCTTCTCTCTTTCAAACCGCAGACTGAACTCTACCATATTATGATCGCTGCCTCCCAAGTGTTCCCTTACTTTAAGGTCTTTTATAAAATCTGGCTCATTACATAGCACCAAGTCCAGAATAGCCTGCTCCCTTGTGGGCTCCATCACAAGCTGTTCCAAAAAGCCATCCTGTAGGCATTCCATGAATTCCCTTTCTTTGGATCCACCGGCAATATTATTCACCCAGTCCACCTGCATATTGAAGTCCCCCATGATCACCGTGACTTTGCCTTCCTGACATGCCCTATCTATTTCCCGGTGCATCTTGCACCCCTGGTCCTGACCACTGTTAGGAGGTCTGTACATAACTCCCATTATGTTTTTTTTTGCCTTTGTGGTTCCTCAACTCCACCCACACAGACTCCACATCATCTGACCCTATGTCATTCAGTGCTATTGATTTGATTTCATTCTTAACTAACAAGGCAACCCCACCCCCTCTGCCCACTTCCCTGTCTTTTCAATAAGTTGTAAATCCTTGAATGTTTAACTGCCAGTCCTGAACCCCCTGCAACCACGTCTCTGTGATGCCTACCACATCATAATCATTCAAGATGATTTGTGCAGTTAATTCATCTACTTTGTTACGAATACTACGAGCATTTAGGTAACGTGCCTTAATGTTAACTTTCTTATCATTATTAGATAGATGATAATGTGAGGAAATGAGAAATGAAGAAAGTGCTTCCCATCTTAGATGGTCTACCTTGTATTCTGAGACTGTGTCCCCTGGCTGTAGACTCCCCAACTATGGAAGACATTTCCTTCGCATCTAGTCTGTCCAGTCCTGTTAGAATTTTATACTTTTCAATAGATCCCCTCACATCCTGCCAAACTCTAGTGAATACAGGCCCAGTTGAACAAATCTCTCCACGTGGAACAATCCTGCCATCCTTGATATTGGTTTGAGTGAACCTCCACTGCATTCCCTCATATATATCCTTTTGTTTGCTAGGGAGATGAAAACTGCACACAGCACTACTGGTGAGGTTCCACCAAGGCTCTGTGTAGCTGCAGTAAGACATCCTTACCCCTGAACTCAAATCCTGTTACCATGAAGGCCAACAAAACGTTTGCCTTAAATAAAAGAAAGGACTGCGGACACCGGAGAGCTGAAACAAAAACAGAAATTTCTGGAGAAATACAGCAGGTCTGGCAGCATCTGTGGAGAGAAAGCAGAACTAATGTTTCGGGTTTACTTGTCCCTTGGTGACAAGTTGAGTCTGTGCATAAACGCCTGGCAGATGCAGTCTAACGTGGATAAAATGGGAAGTTATGCACTTTGCTGTGAAATACTGGTGTGTCCTTTTACACCAGCAAATGAAAGTAGACAGGCAGATAGCAATAAAAAAATGTGGTGTCCACAACTGTACGCAATCCTCCAGCTGAGGTCTGACAAGTGTATTCAACAAGTTCAGCATCGCCTCCTTGCTCTTGTCCTCTATGCCTATATTAATACAGCTGAAGCCACTGTATGCTTCCACTTACCCTGCTGCCTTCAATGATCTATGCACATATATACCCAGGTCCTTCTGCTCCTGCACCCCTTTAGAACTGTCCTCCCTATTTAATGTTGTTTTTCAGTGTTATTCCTACAAAAGTATATTACCTCACCGTTCTCCACACTGAATCTCATCCGCCACCTTTCCACCCAAACAGCCAACTTGTCAACGTACTTTTGGAATTTCACACTGTCCTCCTCACAGTTCATAATTCTTCCAAATTTCATCCCAACTGCACCAGTCCTCCTCACCTGGGCATTTTGTGAGACTCGGATATATTGACAGGTTAAAGAACAAATAGCTTTTAAAACAGGAAACAAACCACAACAAGGGCTAACTAAGACCTCAGAAAAAAAATTATGGAGTAACAAAAATTGACTCTGATGAGTGATCCACGAGAGGAAGGAAATGATAGTTAGAATTAATATTGCTTCATTATTCTCACCAAATTTTATATCTGCGAACCCTAGAGCCTGGCTTTCAGCAAATCTTGTTCAAATGGCAGAGATTTTAAGCTGAGAACATAGCTTGGAATTTCCAGGGGTGGGGGGAGGGGGGAGAACTGGGGATGTGTGGATAATGTAGGAGCAAATTACTGCAGATGCTGGAATCTGTACCAAAAACACAAAATGCTGGAGATCACAGCAGGCCAGGCAGCATCCACGGACAGAGAACAAGCTAATGTTTCAAGTCTAGATGACTCTTCATCAGAGCTGAAGTGTGCAGGAGGCAGCAGTTATTCTATAGTTGGGGGTAGAGTGGGGAGGGGGGGTGCATTGCTGGGGGACAAAGAACACGGATAGTGCAGATTAAGTGATCAGAATGTGAAAATGTCAGAGCAGTGGTGTGTCTAACTGCCAGACTGGGAAGAACAGACTGGGGTGGGGGGGAGAGGACAGAGGACAGAGGACAGGGTGACAGAGAATGTAACAAGCAAAAGGCTTCCTCCGGGTGCTCCGGTTTCCTCCCACTGTCCAAAGATGTGCAGGCTAGGTGGACTGGTCATGCTAAGTTGCCCAGAGATAATAGGAACTGCCGATGCTGGAGAATCCGAGATAACAAGGTGTGGGGCTGGATGAACACAGCAGGCCAAGCAGCATCATCACAGCACCCACGCCCCCTCTCCCAGTTTCGGGCCTAGGTCTAGGCCCGAAACGTCAAGCTTTCCTGCTCCTCTGATGCTGCTTGGCCTGCTGTGTTCATCCAGCCCCCCACCTTGTTATCTCATGCTAAGTTGCCCGTAGTGTTCAGGGATGTGTAGATTAGGTGGGTTAGACATGAGGAAATGCAGGGATAAGGCAATGGGTCTGGGTGGGATGCTCTTCGGAGGGTCGGAGTGGACTTGTTGGGCCAAATGACCTGTTTCCATACTGTAGGGATTCTATGATACAAAGCTAAAAAAAAGGGAAGGAATGAGTTCACAATTTGAAGGTGTGGCACTCAATATTGAGCCCAGAAGGGTGTAAAGTGCCCAGACTGAGGATGAGATATTGTTCCTCCAGTTTGTGCTGTGATTCTCTGGAGCACTGCAGCATGCCGAGGACAGACAATGGACATGCGAGCAGGATGCTGCGTTAAAATGACCGGCTATGGGAAGGTCAGGGTCATACTTGCGCACAGACTGGAGGTGTTCTGCAAAAAGCTCACCCAGTCTGTGTTTGGTTTCACTGAGGCTTTCAATTGCAAAGTTAAAGGTCCCATTGGCCTCTGAACTCACACACTCAAAATGTTAGGCCCAAGCATCAAGAGCAGGAAAGCTCACAGACTCAGGGAGCATTAAACAACAGCAGATGGTGTGTAACATGGGCAATGGGTGAGGGACATCAGCTCGGGAGCTGATAAAGTATTTGGTAAACAGCAACTGCTTACGTGCCTACAGAATCTTCAATGTTGTGAAATATTCCAACTCATTTCATCACAGCATAAAAAGCAAACCATGACACGGAGACATAGAAACAGATACTAGGTTACCTTACAAAATGTTTGATCAAAGGCAGTGGTTTTGAGAAGTGTCATAAACATAGAGACATAGAAAATAGGAGCGGGAGTAGGCCATTCAGCCCCTCGATCCTGCTCAATATGATTACGGCTGATCATCCACCTCAGTTCCCTGTTCCTGCTTTCTCCCACTTTCCCCTTCTTCCCCATTCCCCTTTGATCCTAAGGACTAAGTTGAACCTGTTCTTGAAAACACTCAATGTTTTGGCCTTGACTGATTTTTGTGGCAGAGAATTCCACAGGTTGGCATTGTCTGGGTGAAGAAATTTCTCCTCATTTCAATTATCCCATTCCTATTTGAAAGGAGCTGTTAATTCTGAGACACCGCAGTGCATTCCAGGCTGTGCATTCCAGGTTGCGACACCTCACTGTTTGAAAATATTTCTGCCCCCGCCCTGGGTTCTTTTAGCCAGTTCCCTCTTAATCCCATGAACTCTGGTTACTGATTCCCCTGCCATTTCTCCTTGTTTGCTCTATAAGGTGCTTCATTGTTTTTAAACAGCCCACCAGGCCCAGCATCAGGAGAATCTACCCTCACTTTCACGCTTTTCATTCTATTCCTCCTTTCAAGAAATACACAGATCTCAAATGCATTTTTGACGGATTTCTCAACATGTTCTGCCATCTCGTAACAAGTGTTACCCTGGCTGGACTCTGCATTCCTGCAACATCCAGCACTTTATGTTTATGTGACATGTGAACACCAGCCAGTTCTCTCCCTAAACCTCGTGTTCCTCCACCTTAAAGTCATTTCCATTGGCTGCCAAAGAGAGCACAGTATCAGTGGAGCCCCTCGCTCCTCAGAATTCCTGGCTGTCTCACCCAGTTTGGAAATCCCATGCTTCAAACCCAAATTCTATCCCTGACACCTCCCATCCCACACACCTCTGTGTCCTCACTGTGTGCTTTGCCCCCATCCAGAGATTTATGGAATTGGAAGCTGACTCGATACTTGACGTAAGACATAGAATACCTACAGTGCAGGAAGACTCCATTTGGCCCATCCAGTCTGCACTGATCCTCTGAAGAGCAGCAAAACCAAACCCATCATACCGTGATAGCACCACATTTCCTGGGGTTAATAGCTGTGCATTATGGGCAATTTAGCATGGCCAAGCCAGACGGAATAAGTAGTGAGACTGTGGCAGACGAGGGGAAAGTACAGAACAAGATTTTGAAGTTTTTCTTTCACTTACTCTTGAATAGTTTCACTGAAGTTGTGAAATGGAGCAATTGCCCGCGTCTGATGTAGATTAGAATAATCCTGGGGAATTTGACATTATTGTTCCACTGCATTTCAGGTCAATGCACTGAGGGGCCTAACAGGGGCAAGGCTACTCTGTCAGTGAACTGAGAGTTATTGCATGCTTATGCATGTGCATTTCTGTGTGTGTGTGTGTGTGTATCTGTTTGTGCATATGTGCCTGTACATGTTTATGTGTCTGTGTTTGTACATATGTCCGTGCATGCTCATGCATGTGTAAATGTGTGGGTATGTGTGTGAATATGTGTGCATGTGTGAGTGTGCTTGTGCCTGTGTCTGAATGTTTGCATGTGTGCGTGTGTGTGTTTGTGTATATGAGTGTGCATGACTATTTGCGAGTGTATTGTCAGTGTGTATATATGTGTGTGTCTGTGTGTGTGAGAGAGACAGTGAGTGTAAATGTGTGTTTGAATGAGAGTGTGTGTGTGTCTGTGTGAGGGTTAATGTGTGTGAGCGTGTTTGTGTGTGTGAGAGTGTGCGTGTGTGTCTGTGTATGTGTACGTGTGAGTGTATGTCTATGTGTGTGAGCATGTGTGTGTGTGTGAATGTGTGTGAGTATGTGTGTGAGCATGTGTGTCTGTGTGAGAGTGTGTCTATGTGTGTGAGTGCGCATGAGTGTGTGTGTATGTGTGCGAGTGCGTGTGTGAGTGTGCGTGAGAATGTGTGAGTGTGAGTGAGTGTGTGTGTATGAGCGTGTGTGTGTGTGAGTGTGTGTGTGAGTAAGTGTGTAAGTGAGTGTGTTTGTGAGTGTGTGTGTGTGAGTAAGTGAGTGTGTGAGTGTGCTTGAGAATGTATGTGTGAGTGTGAGTGAGTGTGAGAGAGTATGAGAGTGCGAGTGAGTGTGTTTTGAGTTATTGAGTGTAAAC
>JAHRHZ010000119.1:2429657-2445901 GCA_024137785.1 Ginglymostoma cirratum | reverse complement strand
GTGTGTGTGTGTGTGAGTGTGAGTGTGTGTACGAGCTAATTACAGTGTGCTGATGGTGTCAGAGGGCACACATTGGTGATGTGATATTGAAAGTGCTTGTGAGCAAAAGCAGCAGCGAGCCCCGGCCAAACAATTGCAATTACATGTTCGAACCGAGCAGATTTTCTGACATTATTTTGTTGCTCCGTGTGCGTGAGAGCTTTCGAGGAAGTGGAGTTCACATTTCCCCATATGGTCACACACCCAGCTCCTGACCTCATTCCAGCCTCGGTTCAAACATGGGCAAAAGAGCTGAATTCCAGAGGTGAGGTGAGAGTGACAGCCCTTGTATCAAGGCTGCATTCGACTGGGTGTGGCATCAAGGAGCCAGAGCAAAACCGAAATGGGTATCAGGGGGCTAACTCTTTGGTGGTTGGAGTCATACCTGGCACATGGGAAGATGCCTGTGGTTGTGGGAGGTCAATCATCTCAGTTCCAGGCCATCTCTGCAGGAGTTCCTCAGGGCAGTGTCCTCGGCCCAACCATCTCCAGCTGCTTCATCAATAACCTTCACTCCATCATAAGGTCAGGAGGGGGATGTTCAATGATGACTGTAAAATTTTCAGCACCATTTGCAACTCCTCAGATACTGAAGCAGTCCGTGTTCAAATGCAACAAGATCTGGACAATATCCAGGCGTGGGCCATCAAATGGTAAGTAACATTTGCACCACACAAATGCCAGGCTATGACCATCTCAAATAATAGGCTGCGGCTATTTTCCCCAGATAACGTGAGAAGACACACAACATCAGCTTATAGTCCGACAAGTTTATTTGAAATCGCAAGCTTTCACAGCACTGCTCCTTCATCAGGTGAAGTAGAGGGAAGCACACAGACACAGAATATATAGGACATCTGTGACTGTCCATTTCACCTGGCAAAGGGGCAGTTCTCCAAAAGCCTGTGATTTCAAATAAACTGTTAATATAAACAGATCAAATAAACAGGACTATAACCTGGTCCTGTGTTACTTTGTCGGACACGAGTCCAACACTGACACCTCCACAAAATAGCTTCAGAGTGTCGGAGGCTGAGGGGTGACCATATTTTTCCGAGGATCCTCAGATAGCACGTTCCAAACCCACAACCACTTCCTTCCAGAAGGACAAGGGTAGCAGACATATGGGAACACCACCCACCTGCAAGTTCGCCTCCAAGCCACTCACCATCCTGACTTGGAAATTGGATTTTCTCAATGGAACGTCACCTCACTTTCTCACCACACTATGGATAGTTGACAGCTCGTTTGTGTAAGACCTCTCCGACTGGGTTGAATACACTCGTAACTCTTTCGAGCTCATGTTGTGAGCAACTGGAAGGTCTATAATTGCACTGCCTCATTAGTGGGGCAAATCTGTCACTAGATGTATTCATAAAATGCCCATGCAAAAGTCAAGAGGTCAATGCAAGAGTTTAGCTTGGCCATCAGCAAGATGCCATTGAAGTGAAAGGGAGCATGTATTAAAATCAAAACAACAGCTTTGATTGAATGGGCTGCTTCCAAAATTGCCAAATTTCAAATTCCAGAAGGTAGAAGCTTGTTAACTGAACTTTTAAAACAAGTCGGGAGCTGAAATGAAATAGCTCAGAGACAGAGAACAATAGAACAACTGTACCAGACTGTTACCCAAGAAATATCTGACAAATTGGACACAGTGCTTCTCCAAACTTTAGAGTCTGTCTTAAACACTGAATTTCACCGCGCACCACCCGCTCCCCCACCCCCTCCCCACACCCGACCCATGGCCAAACTGTTCACAGTAATTACAAAAATGATAACCTGGTTCCACTGCTTCCACAAGCCTTGGGAATGTTAATTATGAGATAGGAGCCATTTCTCCAGCCCCACGATACGGAGAAACCCATCAAAACACCCTTAGATGGTACTGGGGTTTTTTTTACACACGCAGATTGATTCAAGATGTTATACATTGGAATCAAGGTGATGTGCTGTGGGGTTGGGGGAAGTGGGGAGTAGGGGGCACATTGCTCATTGCCATTATAGCACTGCACAAAACGTGTGCATTTACAGACAGAGTGAGAGAAATGCAAGGAGAACTGGGGACAGGAATTGTCTGTACAGATTTAAAGCAAAATGCTGTGAGGGCTGAAGATCAGAAACAAACACAGAGAATGCTAGAGAAATTCTCAGCGCTTCTGGCAGTGGCTGCGGACTGAGACACAGAGTTACTGTTTCAAGCCTGGTTCTGAAGACATGTCAGATGTGACAGACATCTGTGAATGATCATGATCCAACTGCTGTTTGTAATGAGCTAAAGGGAACAGCACGTTAATTGAAACCAGTATGCAGTCAAACCAGGGTTATGTTCCTTCACACAATAAGTGTCCCAGTATTTCTTCAAGTGCAGGGGTGTGTAGGACCTGTTTGTCCTATTGTGGGAAAAGAAATCTACTCCCTGGTCAATTAGGAGAGGCTTTCATATTGAGCAAATGCTTTCTTGTATGTTAGCAAAACGTTGCAGTTTACATTAATATGACAGGCACTTTTCCAGAAACTCTGAGAAGGAGTTTGGTCTCAATTCAATCAGATGCTCAGATTTACTGCCTCTATCCAACTTACATCCCCATATGGACAGTGTTTAAGTCACTATTCAGTATCCATCCTTTCAGAGCGTTACACAACATCTACCCCCAAGCTTTGGGGGTATCGATAATATGCTTGTACATCATTACTGTTACCTCTGTCTCATTGTTACATCTTCAGTCTGTGTCAGCAGAATGTAATTCTCAATCTGATGGCCAATCCCCACTGATATTTGTCAACATTTTACCTCAGCTTATAGATTGGCTTGGACTCTCTCATTCACCCTCAGTTTACTCAGTTCTGTTAGTTGAAGATTTCTCTTTGCTTGGCATGATCTCTGTAATGAGGGAGGATGAGGAAGTTAAATTTTCTACCTGAACTTGTCTCTTCCAAATTACCTCATCAATTCCCTTAACCCTTGATTCTCTTGCTGATTAAATATCCGTCCATCTCAGCATTGAATATATTTAACGACCCAGCCTCTACAGCCCTCTGTGGTTAAGAGTTCCTCAGATTCACCACCCTCTGAGGGAAAATATTCCTCCTCATCTCTGTCCTAAGTGGGTGGCCTCTTACTCTGAGATGATACCCCTTAGTCCTACACTCTCCCACAAGGGGAAACAACATCTCCACATCTACCCTGGCAAGTACCCAAAGAATCTTGTATGTTTGAATAAGGTCATCTCTAATTCTTCTAAACACCAATGAGCAAAGACCCAATCTAGCGAGCCTCATTCAATGTGGAAGATTGATGGGTTAACAGTTAGTTTCAGGATTCTTTGCAGGTTCATCGAACCTCTTTAATCTTGTTTCAGCTTGATGGCGGCTGGTTGGCAGGATTCGGAGCAAGACAATCCCTCTTGTCCTGCTTCCTTTTGACCAGTTAGCTGGCTTCTAGGACTCAGGGTGAGAGCGTTCTTTAGCTGCAATGGAGGGGTGACAAGTGGTTTGTTCTTTGACTGTGATCTTTTTGGCACACCAGCGCTCAAATACAAGCTAGTACACGAATGTCACAACCCAGTGGAATGTGTGCCAGAGTGTTGAATTACCTGTGTGTATGTCAGCCTGGGGAAGAGCACCAGCGTGCTATGAAGGTCTCCTTTGAAGAATTCTTCCTTATTCACCTCTGTGTTGCAGATAAAGGTAATTTCTCACTCTGAGCGCCACCAAGTCAGACAAATTGAAACAGGGTGATCTCTTTGACACTGGAATTCAGTAACGGTCAAAAAGAATCCATACCATGCAATCTCAGCCAACCTGCAAAACTAAGAATCTTGAAAGTAACTCTTTAACTAACAATGTCGACACCACAAGTAGTGAACTCAACTGAAAGGGCTGAAACTCTCCCCTCTTTGCAAACAGTTCAGAGGGTGGGCAGTATACACCTTTTCTTCTAAAAACTATCTTCTGGGACTCATCACCTATTTCTAAACTGTGCATCTATGTATTGAATGGCTAGTTCTTCCCATATTTCATCATTAACTCAGTCATCCTGTTAACTCAAGAAAGCCTGGTTAAACTGGCTTCTTTGAAAACATTTAGGCCTGGGAGAAAGGAATCCCCTAAGAAAGAGATCCTTTCGAAATTAAGAGATAGCAGGAACTGCCGATGCTGGAGAATCCGAGATAACAAGGTGTGGAGCTGGATGAACACAGCAGGCCAAGCAGCATCAGAGGAGCAGGAAAGCTTGACGTTTCGGGCCTAGACATTTCTGAAGAAGGGTCCAGGCCCAAAACGTCAGCTTTCCTGCTCCTCTGATGTTGCTTGGCCTGCTGTCTTCATCCAAAGCTACACCATGTTATCTCTTTTGAAATTAATCTTGGTGTGACCAACCAAGGAAATGGGTGAATAAAGAAAGAGGAAGCTGTTTAGCCTTCCTCACCCAGCATCTAAGGTGTGGAGGGGCCGGTGATGGACTGAGTGGGGGGGAGCAAGGTCAGAAATCACAGGGCAGCAGGTTATAGTCCAACAGGTTTATTTGAAAACACAAGCCTTCAGAGCCTCACTCCTTCTTCAGGTGTTAGGGAGAGAGGTAGTATCAGACACAGAATTTATAAGTATAAGATCAAAGGATCACACCACTGATCAGGATGTATTAAACAAACCTGAAATGCTGTTAAATCTGTAATCAGTTGGAAGGTTTTAATTGATTAATATGTTTATGTAAATCCCCGAATTCCTTTCAAGTCACTGTCCTGAGAGAACTAAAGGTTTTATCAGTGTGAAGAAGAGGTCTAAGGGTATTAGGTATCCCACCTGGCACTGTAGTGATTTGGGGAACCTCACTCAGGGTCTAGCCATAACACATGGTGACTTCTACCCTCACAGGTTTAGCTTCTGAAAATGGCACGTCTGACAGTGCAGCACTCCCTCAACACTGGGTTTTGCACTAAAGAGACTGTGCAAGGATTTGAACTCACTGCTGTTTCTGACTCAGAGGTGGGTTCTGTCAGTGCCTCAATAGTTGAGTCGGCAGCTGTGTAGAAAAAGAGACAAATCACCTGTTCTGAAGAGGGATTAGACCTGAAATTTTAATTAGCCCCAACTCCCCAAACACCATGACATGTATATCCCCTTTTTGTGTCAATAATGCTGTCTCTTTTTGGTTAAAATTTATCTGCAGCTCAAAGACAACCTACCCTTGGAGCAAAAGAGAATTGCTGATGATCGAGACTGTTGCCACACTAAACAAAGTCAGCGAGGTCTCTGTCACCACCACACTCTTACAGAATATGTAAGCGCTGAGAGAACAGGAGCAAACAATAAAGCTCTTTAAATTACAGAGATTCCGTAAAATAGAAAGAAAACACAGATAACATCAGACTCCCTACCAGGTCAAATCTTTCTTTGTTCAGCAGAGCGTGAGCAAGAGACTTTTCAGAGGATTGTCCAAAAACAGCAAGGAAATCAGACAACAGACCCGGGCAGTGAGAGAAATGTTTTTAAGGCGCATTAAAGGAAATGTTTTCAACAATGTACAGCCATTTGCTGTGAATGACCGCAGTCCTGTTTCTCCTGACCTTTACTTGTGGCACCAGTTCCTGCATAGCCTTTGAAAGCAGGAGGATTTCAAACCTATTGCAACACCTGGATAGAGCAAAGTTATTTACAACCGGTGAAATGTTTTTAGAAAACACTTTTCTATCAAATGCTGCAGGATCTGAGATGGAGGTCTTGGCTTAATTCCTGATTTTAGAGGGCTCTTCCTGAGATTTGTATGAGGCTGCCTTTTTAAGCCTGAGGGGCAACTTTTAGTTTCTTGGTTGTGTACTGATGTAATGAGGTCAGCCAAGCTGGACCTCATGGAATGTGAGTTCCCCGATTGGGGCTGTTAATCTGGTCCAATCAGGGAGCTCTGGCTGACAGCTATAAACAGGAGTGTCAGACATCTTGTTCGCTCTGAGAGCGGGCTGTGAGGGTGCCAGACCAGTGTCAAGTACTATTCACGTGTGAATAAAGGGTGACTTGGTGATGGGATACCAGCCTCTGTGGAGTTAGTTCAGTAGTCATAGAGTTATATAGCACGGAAACAGACCCTTCAGTCCAACCAGTCCATGCCAACAATAATCCCAAACTAAACTAATCCCAGCTGTTTGTTCTTGGCCCATATACTCCCTAAACCTTTCTTATTCATGTACTTTTCCAAATGTCCTTCAGATGTTGTAACTGTAGCCACATCCACCACTTCCTCTGGAAGTTCATTCCACTTGCAAACCATTCTCTGTGTATAAAAATTGTCCCTCATGTCCTTTTTACAACTCTCTCCTCTCACCTTAAAAATATGCCCCCTCGTCTTGAAATCTCCCACGCTGGGAAAGACACCTGCCTTTCACCGTACCTATGCCCCTCATGATTTTATAAACCTCTCACACCCCAGTGAAAAAAGTCATTCACAAATGTCCTCCCTGGCCTGCCCTACTCGTGTCTCTAGTCCCATGAGGATATTTCAATACTTGACCAGGACAATGGGCTGTATTTACACAGAAATCGAGTGCTGCTACAAGACAGAACATTGAGATCGATTGACAGTTGGCGTCAAAGTATTTTCCTCAGGCTGCTATAATCTGCCACAACCTGCAGAGAATGCTAGTCCAGTGACAGATATTGTCTGTGGGGTGTGACATACAGCAAGGGGAACAGTGGGCACATGAGGGATGAACACAAACTAAACGCTGCACACTATTCACAAGGTACTAGACACTACATATTGTACAAGATAAACTAGATGCTACGTACTGTGCATGCTTTACTCTACCTGACACACTATATGCACCATACCATATATGATAATGCTATACATTAAATATGATGCACAATAGATAGTACATGATATGCAATATACCGTACACGCTATAGGGCAGCAAGCTAAGACAGGTTTTCCCCAGTGCCTTCTGCCGTCAGGATTCCATCCCCTGTGACCTGACATTATGAGACGTAGCTCCGAATGCACATGCTCACTAGTTATCTTTAGAGTTTGATCCAGTGAGCTCTTTACTCCATGCATTTCTGTAGCCTCCAGCTCCTGCCGGGTCCAGGCAAGGAAACGCAAGGGGACATAGCAAACAGTCACACATCCATGCACTTTCCAGGTGGGTACACAGACGGGTACCTGGGATTGGAAGTGGGGCAGTGGTGTGTAAGAGACAGTTGGAGGAGCAGGTCCTCTTGGATTCTGTTCCCTGCACTCAGAGCTCCTCCAATCACATTAATCCAGACAGTGACCTCACTTGAATTCTAATCCCACCCCCCGTTCCTGCCATTTTGATTTTTAAGGGGCTATTAGTGAGGTTTCCAATAGCACCACAAATTAAAGCTAAAGACATAACATCTGAGTCCGTAAAGTATTCCTCAGACGAATGAGTGATACAGGAAGAAATGAAGAGGTTTGATCCTTGCAGAGAGAGATGGGGGCGGAACTTTACGTGGGTGGTGGGGGGGTGGTATCACTTCTTTAGGGAACTTAGCCCCTCCCACACTGAGGGGCATTAAATGGCTCAGGATAAGACCTCAGGAGGCCATCCAGCCTCTGGGATGATGGGCTGATTGGCCAGCAGCTTTCTCATCCTTACAGTGCAGTGGCTGTGTTTGGACCTACATCCACCAACCCCAGCAAATAAGAACCAGGATTTGGTACATCCCAGGGGTCTGTTGGCGGGGCTCAGGTCTGGAAGGTCCCGAAGGTGGGGATAGGTTAGGCAGGGAATAATTAAGTCACCCAGAGAATTATAACAGGGCCCCACTTGCAGACACACTCAGGACATAATCCAGCCCATGGCTGCTAGATGACCAAACATCCAAAGGCCACTTAAGTCTTTGAAGAAATTGGCAAAATGGAAGGGGACTGATAAAGATTTGAATACCAGAGAAAAGGAATTTTAGCTCTGACAAGATGCAAAATTGCTTTAGGCAGAGCTAAAGAACGACCAGGCCCAGAAACGTTGTTAGGAACCATCTATCCACCACCAGAGTAAACAAGGAATAAATCAGTAAGTTAGAGATTCCAGTCACAAGGATAACAGAGTAATCATGAGGGGATTTTAATTTTCTTTGGACTGAGCAAAAGGACTTTGCGGTAACAGTGTGGAGGCTAATTTCAAAGGATGTACACAAGATCACTGGATCAAAGAATTGAATGGGAACAAGTTAGTTTGAATCCAGTATCGTGTAATGAGAAAGAGTTAATTGATAGAATTATAGCAAAGGCTCTCCAGGGAAAAGTGATCAGAATGTGCTGGAATTCTTGATTGGTTTTAAAATTATTTATTTAAACTCAATCTAACAGGACAAATCTGAACAAACAGACTTTGCAGTTTTGAGAGGTGGATTGCCTTGGGTTATGATTAAAAGATAAACAATATCAAACATTTAATGGATTAATATTTACTTTACAGTAAACATGCATTCCTTTAAAACATTGAAACACCACAGGAAATATGGTCAAACTGTGGTTAACAAAAGGAGTTAATGTAGGATCAAGAGGATAACAATGTTGCCAAAAAAGAGTAAGAAACCTGGGATTGACAAGATTTTAGCATTTAACAAAGGGGGACCAGGAATGTGATAAAGAAGGAAAGATAAAAAATAAAAAGGTGGCTCAGTGGTTAGCACTGCTGCCTCACAGCGCCAGGGACCCGGGTTCGATCCAGCCTCGGGCGACTGTCTGTGTGGAGTTTGCACAATCTCCCCGTGTCTGTGTGAGTTTCCTCAGGGTGCTCCGGTTTCCTCCCACAGTCCAAAGATGTGCAGGCTCGGTGGACTGGCCATGCTAAATTGCCTGTAGTGTTCAGGGTGGTGTAGGATAGATGGGTTAGCCATGGGAAATGCAGGGTTACGGGGATAGGTAAGGGGGGGGTCTGGGCGGGATGGTCTTTAGAGAGTCTGTGTAGACTTGATGGGGCTGACTGCCCTGTTTCTACACAGTGGGAATTCTATGATTCTATAATGGTGAATTAAACTAGCATGAAAAATGAAAACAGATGGTAAAAGATTCTGTAGACATATAAGAAGGAGGCAATTTAGTGATGCTGAGCTGTCGGCAGTCCATGTGTTACAGATAGACCCACAGTGCTGTTAGGAAGAGAGTTCCAGGATTTTGACACAGTGACAGTGAAGGAGCAGTCACATATCTCCAAGTCAGGATGGTGAGTAGCTAGGAGAGGCACTTTCGGGTGGTAATGTTTCCACGTCTTCTAATAGGTGGGAATCGTAGGTTTGTGAAGGCTTTGCTAAGATGTGGAAGTGGATCTTATACAGAGTACACATTGGTGATGGAGGAGGTGGTTATTGAAGGTGGAGGATAGGGTGCAATTGAGCAGCTGCTTTATCCCGGGTGAGTGCTGTTGGAGCTGCACTCATCCAGGCAAGTCGATCTGTAAATCTTTACATGTGGCTTCATCTAAATCTGAAACAACGGAAAATGCTCAGAATGACCTATTTATCCACAGTTTATTTCTCATTAATAAGACCATAAGACATAGGAGTAGAAATTAGGCCATTTGGCCCATCGAGTCTGCTCCACCATTCAATCATAGTTGATAAGTTTCTCAACCCTATTCTACCACTTTATCCCCATAACCCTTGATCCCCTTGATAATCAAGGACCTATCTATCTCTGTCTTAAATGTACTCAATGACCTTGCCTCCACAGCCTTCTGTGGCAGTGAAGTCCATAGATTCACTACTCTCTGGCTGAAGAAGTTTCTCCTTATCTCCGTTCTAAAAGGTCTTCCCTTTACTCTAAGGCTGTGCCCTCGGGTCCTAGTCTCTTCTACCAATGGAAGCATCATCCCAACATCTACTCTGTCCAGGCCATTCAGTATTCTGTAAGTTTCAATTAGTTCCCCGCTCATCCTTCTAAACTTCAATGAGTACAGTCCCAGAGTCCTCAAACGTTCCTCATATGTTAAGCTTTCCATTCTTGGGACCATTCTCGTGAACCTCCTCTGAACCCGCTCCAGGGCCAGTACATCCTTCCTGAGATACGGGGCCCAAAACTGCACACAATTCTCCAAATGTGGCCTGACCAGGGCCTTATAAATCCTCAGTAGTACATCCCTGCTTTTATATTCAAGTCCTCTCAAAATAAATGCCAACACTGCATTTTCCTTCCTGACTACTGACTCATCCTGCAAGTTTACCTTGAGAGAATCCTGGACTAGAATTCCCAAGTTTCTTTGCACTTCAGACTTCTAAATTTTCTCCCCATTTAGAAAATAGTCCATGCTTTTATTCTTCTTACCAAAGTGCATGACCTCACGCTTTCCCACATTGTACTCCATCTGCCACTTCTTTGTCCACTCTCCTAACCTGTCCAAATCCTTCTGCAGCCCCCCACCTCCTCAATACTACCTGTCCCTTCACCTGTCTTTGTATCGTCTGCAAACTTAGCCAGAATACCCATAGTTCCTTCATCTAGATCATTAATGTATAAAGTGAAAAGTTGTGATTCCAACACTGATCCTTGTGGAACACCACTTGTCACCAGATGCCATCCTGAGAAAGACCCTTTTATCCCCACTGTCTGCTTTCTGCCAGACAGCCAATCTTCTATCCATGCTAGCACCTTGTCTCTAACACCGTGGGCCCTTATCTTACTCAGCAGCCTCCTGTGAGGCACCTTGTCCAAAGGCCTTCTTGAAGTCCAGGTAGATAACATCCATTGGCTCTCTTTGGTCGACCATTCTCGTTACTTCCTCAAAGAATTCTAGCAGATTTGTCAGGCATGACCTCCTCTTGATGAAACCATGCTGACTTTGCCCTATTTTGCCATGCACTTCCAAATATTCAGAAATATCATCCTTTACAATGGACTCCAAAATCTTACCCACAACCGACGTTAGGCTAATTGGCCTGTAATTTTCCTTTATTCCCTTTTTAAACAGGGGTGTCACATTAGCGATTTTCCAGTCCTCTGGGACCCTCCCTGACTCTAGCGATTCCTGAAAGATCACCACTAACGTTTCCACTATCTCTTCAGCTCTCTCCTTTAGAACTCTGGGGTGTAGTCCATCTGGTCCAAGTGATTTATCCACCTTCAGGTCAATCAGTTTTTCTAGCACCTTCTCCTTGGTGATGGCCACCATACTCAGCTCTTCCCCCTGACTCTCTTGAATTTTTGGGAGATTACTCGTGTCTTACACCATGAAAACTGACACGAAGTAATTATTCAGTTCCTCAGTCATTTCCTTGTTCCCCATGACTATCTCTCCAGCATCATTTTCCAGTGGTCCAATGTCCACTTTTGCCTCTCGTTTTCCCTTTATTTATCCAAAGAATCTCTTGCAGTTCTCTAGTTTACCCTCATATTTAATATTCTCCCTCCTTATTTCTTTTTTTGTTGCCCTCTGTTGGTCTTTGGGAAGCTTCCCAATCTTCTGGTTTCCCACTGCCCTTCAGCACATTCTATGCTTTCTCTTTTGCTTTTATGCTACCCCTTGACTTCCTCAGTCAGCCACGGTTGCTTCATCCTCCCTGTACCATGCTGCTTTTTCCTGGAGATGAATATTTGCTGCGTCTCCTGAATTACTCCCAGAAACTCTTGCTCCACTGTCTTCCCTGCTAGGATCCTCTTCCAGTCAATCCTGCCCAGCTCCTTCCTCATACCTCTGTAGTCACCTTTATTCAGCTGTAATACCGTTACATCACATTCTATCTTCTCCCTCTCAAATTGCAGAGTAAATTCTATCATATTATGGTCACTGCCTCCTAAAAGTTCCTTCACGTTAAGCCCCCTTATCAAATCTGCCTCATTGCGCAACATTAAATCCAGGATTGCCTGTTCCCTTGTGGGCTCCACCACGAGCTGCTCCAAAAAGCCTCTTGTAGACATTCCACATGCTCCTTTTCTTGCAATCCACTACCAACATGCTTTTCCCAGTCCACCTGCATATTGAAATCCCCCATGATCACTGTGACTTCGCCTTTCTTACACAACTTTTCTATCTGCTGGTGTGACTTGTGCCCCAGCTCCTGACTACTGTTTGGAGGCCTGGGATCACAAATAAGAAAAATCACAATCTGAATTAATCCAGAAACTGCCACAAATGCAACGATTCTCCTGAAAAATTCTTCTAGTGATTTTGAACAACAGAAAAGAATGAAGCTGGGTTTAGATATTTTATAAAACCTGCATGTCACAATTAAACCTATTTGTTGCAAACGTTAGTGTAGACCAGTGGTTTGGGAAGTTTTTTTTTTAGAAATCAGAAGTAGATGACTTTCAGTTTTGAAGGAGTCATACCGGACATAAAAAGGTCAACTTTATTTCACTCTCCGCTGATGCTGTCAGTTTCTCCAACATCCTCTGTGTTGTCATGTGGGTCACTGTCTAATCAGTTCAATCTTCTAGCTATGAGACAATAGGAACAAATCAATATGGTGTGATAACAATTATGGAAATGTGGTTGCAAGGTGACCAAGACTGGGAATTCAATATTTAAGGGAATTTGGCATTCCAACAGAATAGACAAACAGGAAAAGGAATGTGGTGTAGCTTTGTGAATGAAGGAAGGTACCAGTGAATCTGTGGGTAGTCATTTAGGTAAAATAGATCATGCTGTGGAGTCAGCGTGGATGGGACAGCAAGGGTAAGGATTCATGTGTGGGAGCTGCCTAAAGGCCCCCTACAGCTGGCCTCACCTTTTACATTTTTTATAAATTC
Organism: Ginglymostoma cirratum; assembly: GCA_024137785.1. Lineage (NCBI taxonomy): Eukaryota > Metazoa > Chordata > Chondrichthyes > Orectolobiformes > Ginglymostomatidae > Ginglymostoma > Ginglymostoma cirratum. The sequence goes on along the minus strand of JAHRHZ010000119.1, from coordinate 2,433,156 downwards.
ATGCGGGCGTCACAGGCTGGCCAACCATTTATTGCCCGTCCCTAGCTGACCTTGAAAAGGTGGCGATGAGCTGCCTTCCTGAACAGCCGAAGTTCGTGTATTGTAGATGACCCACGATGCTATTAGGGAGGAAATTCCAAGATTTTGACCCAGTGACAGTAAAGGAATGGTGATATATTTCCCAGACAGGATGGTGAGTGGCTTGGAGGGGAACTTGAAGGTGGTGGTGTTCCCGTATATTTGCTGCCCTTTTCCTTTTAGATGGAAGTGGCAGTGGGTTTGGAAGGTGCCGTCTGAGGATCTTTGGTGAATTTCTGTAGTGCATCTTAGACAGTACACACTGCTGCTACTGAGTGTTGGTGGTGGAGGGAGTGGATGTTTGTGGATGTGGTGCCATTAAAGTGAGCTGCTTGATCCTAGATTGTGTCAAGCTTCTTGAGTGTTGTTGGAGCTATATCCATCCAGGAAAAGGGGGAGCATTCTAGCACACTCCTGATTTGTGCCGTTTAGATGGTGGGTAGGCTTTTGGGGAGTCAGGAAGTGAGACACTTGCTGCAGTATTCCTAACCTCTGACCTTCTCTTGTAGCCACTGTGTTTATGTGCTGATTCCAGTTGAGTTTCTGGCCAATGATAATCCCCAGGAAGTTGACAGTGGGGTATAACACTACTGAATGTCAAAAGGTGTCAGTTAGATTGTCTTTTATTGAGGATGGTCAGCCTAAGCTTCGATATCATCCAGAACTTGTTGCATTTGAACACGGACTGCTTCAGTATCTGAGGAGTCATGAATAGTGCTGAACATTGTGTAATCATTGACAAACATTCCCCCTCCTGACCTTATGATGGAGGGAAAGTCATTGATGAAGCAGCTGGAGATGGTTGGGCCTAGGACACTGCCCTGAGGAACTCCTGCAGAGATGTCCTGGAACTGAGATCATTGACCTCCCATAACCATGACCATCTTCCTATGTGTCAGGTATGACTCCAACCAGGGCAGAGCTTGCCCCCTGATACCCCTTGAGTCCAGTTTTGCTAGGGCTCCTTGATGCCACACTTGGTTGAAAGTAGCCTTGATATCAAGGGCTGTCACTCTCACCTCACCTCTGGGATTCAACTCTTTTGTCCATGTTTGAACCGAGGCTGTAATGAGGTCAGGAGCTGAGTGGCCCTGGTGGAACCCAAACTGGGTGTCACTGAGCAGGTTATTGCTGAGCAGGCGCTGCTTGATGGCTCTGTTACTGACACCTTCCATCACTTTACTGATGATCGAGAGGAGACTGATGGGGTGGTAATTGGCCAGGTTGGATTTGTCCTTTTTTTGTACAGGACCTACATCAGCAATTTTCCACATTGTTGAATGGATGCCGGTGTTGTAACTCTACTGGAACAGTTTAGCTAGGGGAGCGGCAGGTACTGGAGCACAAGCTTCAATACTATTACCGGAATGTTTTCAGTGCCATAGCGTCCAGTGCCTCCTACAACTTCTTGATCTGGTGTGGGGTGAATGGAATTGGCTGAAGACAGGTATCTGTGATGCTGGGGACCACTGGAGAGCTGAGATAAATATCAACTCAGCACTTCTGGCTGAAGATTGCTGCGAATGCTTCAGCCTTATCTTTTGCACTGATGTGCTGGGCTCTTCCATCATTGAGGGTGGGGATATTTGTGGAGCCTCCTCCTCCAGTGAGTTGTTTAATTGTCCACCACCATTCACAACTGGATGTGGCAGGACTGCAGAGCTTATATCTGACCTGTTGGTTGTGGGATCGCATAGCTCTCTCTATCCCTTGCTGCTTATGCTGTTTGGAACACAAGTAGTCCTGTTTGGTGGCTTCACCAGGTTGATACCTCATCTTCAGGTATGCCTGGTGCTGCTCCTGGCATGCCCTACTGCACTCTCCATTGAACCAGGGTTGATCCTCTGGCTTGATGGTAATGGCTGAGTGGGGGATATGCCAGACCATGAAGTTACAGATTATGCTCGAGTACAATTCTGCTGCGGTTGATGGCCCACAGCGCCTCATAAATGCCCAGTCTTGATTTGCTAGATCTGTGTGAAGTCTGTCCGGTTTAGCACTGTGATAGTGCCACACATCACAGTGAAAGTTATTCTCAATGTGAAGGTGAGATTTCATCTCCACAAGGACTGTGTGGTGGTCACTCTTACTGATACTGTCATGGACAGATGCAATTGCAGCTGGCAGATTGGTAGGGATGAGGTCAAGTATGTTTTTCCCTCTTGTTGGTTCCCTCCCAACAAGTCTAGCAGCTATGTCATTTCGGACCCAACCAGCTCAATCAGTATTACAGCTGCCGAGCCACTCTTGGTGATGGACATTGAAATCCCCCACCCAGAGTACATTTTGTGCCCTTACCATCCACAGTGCTTCCACGTGTTATTCAGCTTGGGGAGGAGCACTGATTTATCAACCAAGGGAGGACAGTATGTGGTAATCAGAAGAAATTTCCTTGCCTGAGTTTAACCTGAAAGCCATGAGACTTCATTGGGTCTGGAGTCAATGTTGAGGACTCCTAGAGCAACACCCACCTGACTGTATACCACTGTGTTACCACATCTGTTGGGTCTGTCCTGCCTGTGGGACAGAACATATCCACGGATGGCGATGGTGGTGTCTGCGACACTGTTTGTAAGGTATGATTCCATGAGTATGCGTACTCAAGCTATTGCTTGACTAGTCTGTGAGACAGGTCTCCCAATGTCGGCACTAGTCTCCAGACATCAGTAAGTCGGACTTTGCAGGGTCGGCAGGGCTGTTTCTACTGTTGTCTTTTCCAGTGCCTAGATCAATGGAGTCTGGTTTTATTTCTTTGTTGAGACTTCGTAGTGATTGGTATAACTGAGTGGCTCACTTGGCCATTTGAGAGCAATTGAGAGTCAATCACATTGCTGTGGGTCTGGAGTCGCATGTAAGCCAAACCAGGCGAGGATCGCAGATTTCCTTCTGTGAAGATGGGGTTTTCCGATAATTGACATTGGTTTCATGGTCATCAGTAGATTCTTAATTCCAGATTTTTAAAATTGAATTCAAATTCCACCACATGCTGTGGCCAGATTTGAACCTGCGTCCCCAGAACATTAGCTGAGTTTCTGGATTAATAGTCTAGCGATAATACCACTAGATCGTCATCTCCCTAGCGACAAAGCGTAGGACAAAGTATAAATTAGGAAGCAATGGAGACACGTAAGAAGGGCACCATAATGGCCATGTGTAATTTTAATCTGCAAATTGACTGTAAGAAATCAGATGGGCGAGGATAACATGGGAGGTAAATCTGTGGAGTGCACCAGAGATTGCTTCTTGGGGCAGTACATTGCTTAATCTACCAGGGAATGAGGTGTTTTAGATCCAGTAATGTGTAATGAGATAGGAAGCAAGCATGGGGCTGGATGAACACAGCAGGTCAAGCAGCATCATAGGAGCAGGAAAACTTGACGTTTCGGGCCTAAACCCTTCATCAGAAATTTCTGATGAAGGG
>JAHRHZ010000119.1:2412189-2424657 GCA_024137785.1 Ginglymostoma cirratum | reverse complement strand
TCTGGCCTACTCTAGGCCCACAGCATGTAGTTGACTCTGAGCTACCCTCTAGGCAATTAGGGTGGGTAACAAATGCTGGTCTATCTAACTCTGCCTTCATCCTGTGAATGAATATAAAAGGGTTAATATAGTCTCCAACTGTAACCCTTTCAGATCTTCTCCAGCAGGCAAAAATCTTTAAACAGAATGCAAATAACTGAATTAACACTCCACAAATCATTCATCCTCATGAAACAGGCCTGGATTTATTGTCCACATATAATTGCTTTGAAGAATTTGTGGCGAGCCTGGTTTTGAAGCTGCTGTTATGTGGGGATTATGGACACAGTGATAATGAGGGAACAGTGATATGTGGTTCTGGTGGGCTACCTGGAGGTGATGACATCCCTCTGTGTCCTTTGCTCTGTTCAGTGTGAAGCAGTTTCCAGCGAAGGTCTCAAAACAGGAGCTCAAACCCAGAAAAGGGTTGAGACACTCAATCCGAGATAGTGTCCATGTGTTTCTCTCACTGCCCGGGCCAGTGGCTCGGAGGGGCTGGTCCACCAAATTGGATACCTTTGTGCTGGAAAGTTACATCCTCACCTTCCTCCTTTCAGAAATATCCCAGGATCCACATTTTGACCAAGCTTTTGGTCACTTGACTAGTATCAATGCATGCGGGTCTAATGGCCTTTCATTTTATAATACTCCTCTGGCACACCTTGGGATGTTTCAGTACTTTAAAGGTGCTATACAAATACAAGTTATTGTTGTTGTGTGATCTGTGGCTGTCTATGGAGGGTTGCTAACCTCTCGATGGAGGAAGCCATGTTGGGGCGGGGGGGTGGGGGGGGGGTTTGCTGGGGGTGGGGTGGGTGGGGGGGGGAGGTGGCAGGCGCCCATGGGCTGGATTGATGCCCCCAGTCCTGGAGCATTGTAATGCCAAGCCCCTGGAACCCACTGTAGCTGGACTGAGATGAGGGTAAATTTCCCCAGTTCAAGGTGGGGGCATGGGGGTGAATGTTTAGAATTCAGGACCATGGAGGGTGGTGGGCACTCTGTTGTCAGTGAGATTGACAGGATTCCGATCTCCAGCGATTCGAGCGACATGGAGAGCGGTGGGGTGGGCTGGGGGCGGGGGGCACGGGGGAAGAGGCTGCATTTTCCAGAAAATCAGGCAATTTACAGCACGCCCCCTTCCCCACACCCCACGAGCGTAAACTGGGTCACGATGACAACTGGTTTGGGTAAAGAGACATCACCAGCTCTAGTCTCCCAGGAGGACAGTGCGAGCGCAGAAATGGGGAAACACAGCCATTCTGAAACCACGCTGGCAACCTTGTGAAATAATCCAACTGCTTTCCTGCCCGGTTCATTTCTCAGGTGTGAGAAAGTTTAGGAGTGTTTTCTGGTGGTTGAAGATGAGCTGGTGGTAGGAACCAGGACCATCGCTAGAGCCAGCAGGAGAAGGCACTGCAAAAAGTGAGGCAGCAAGTCTGGGTGATTTTGAGGTGTGCTTTCACATTCTCCTCTGATCTTTCAGTAGATAATAGCAAGGTGTCTCTGTAAGAATGGGGTGGTGAGGCTTCCACGCTTCTAGCTGTGACCAATGTCCTGTTTGTCGCTTTTGGCCTCTGACCTGTGATGACCCAGCCGATAGTGCTGATTGGGCATAAGTCCTCCTTTCGCTCTTCTGATTGGCTGCCTTCCCTCCAGAAGGTGACTAATTGACCATCCACTGCTTCATTGTGTGACAGAGGCAGCAGGAGTGGCAGCGAGTCAGTCCCTTAGTATGCATTCCACTCCCAAAAAACATCAAATCCATAAGACCATAAAACATTGGAGCACAAGCAGGCCATTCAACCCATCTCCTCCACCCTTCAATAAGATCATGGCTGATCCGATAATCCCCATTCCCAGTTTGCTGCCATTTCCCCATAATTCTCGATTGCCTAACCAATTAAAAATCTGTCTCTCTCTGCCTTAACAATCTAACTTGCATAGTCCTCTGTGGTACAGAACTCCACAGATTCATTACCCTCAGAGGAGAAATTCCTCCTCATCTCTGTCTTAAATGGGCAGCCCCCTTATTCTGAGATTATCGGCCCTGGTCCTATACTCTCCCATGAGGGGTTAAAAAAACATTTCTGCATCTACCCTGTCAATTCCTCTAAGGAGCTTGTATCTTTTAACAGGGCCTCATCTAAACGCCAATGAATACAGGCCCAACCGACTCAACCTCTCCTCATAAGACATGTCCTCCATACCCAGGAGCAACCGAATGAAACTTCTCTGGACTGCCTCCAATGCCAATATGTCTTTCCTTAAGTAAGGAAATCAAAACTGTTCACAGCATTCCAGTGTGGTCTGCGTAGTGCCTTGTATTGTTTTATGAAAATCTTCCTACTTTCATAAACCATTTCCTTTGAAGTAAAGATCAACATTCCATTTGCTTCCCTATTACCTGCTGAGCTTGGACATTACTTTTCTTTCTGATTCATGCACTTGGACTCCTAAGCCCCTCTGTGCTGTAGCTTTCTGCAGTCTTTCACCACTTAAATCATATTCACTGCCTCTATTCTTCCTGCCAAAGTGCATAACCTCACATTTTTCTATGCTATATTCCACAGGACATTGGTTAGGCTACAACTGGAATACTGTGTACAATTCTGGTCTCCCTGCTACAGGAAAAATGTTGTGAAACTTGAAAGGTTTCAGAAAACATTTACAAGGATGTTACCAGGGTTGGAGGGTTTGAGCTACAGGGAGAGGCTGAATAGGCTGGGGCTATTTTCCCTGCAGCATCAGAGGCTGAGGGGGTGGCCTTGTAGAGGATTATAAAATCATGAGGGTCATGGATAGGGTGAATAGTCAAGGTCTTCTCCCCAGGGTAGGGGAGTCCAAAACTAGAGGGCATAGGTTTAAGGTGAGAGAGGTAAGATTTAAAAGAGACCCAAGGGACAGCTTTTTCACACAGAGGGTGGTGCATGTATGGAATGAGCTGCCAGAGGAAGTGGTGGAGGCTGGTACAATTACAACATTTAAAAGGCATCAGGGTGGGTATATGAATAGAAGGGTTTAAAGGGATATGGGCTAAACACTGGCAAATGGGACTAGATTTATCTAGGATACCTAGTCAGCATGGATGAGTTGGACAGAAGGCTCTGTTTCCTTGGTGTACAGCTCTATGACTCTGTTTTGCCCACTCACCAATCCTGTCCATATCCCTGGGCAGAATCTGTGTGTGATTCTCACCACTGGTCTTTTCACCTATTTTTGTATCATCTGCAAACTAGAGATTGAAGATCAGCCTTGTCAATATGAAACAGTGAACCCTCAATCAACATTTTAAAATCTGAAGCCTGGTTTCCTGCCAGACCCTATAAAAGGATATAGGATCTAAGGCAGGCGATCTCAGTGAATGGCAGTAGTGGCTTGGAATGGACTGGATAAACCTGTTCAGAAAACACAGCAGGATTGTAAAAGTCTGGAAAAGGTAGGCTGAGTAATAGTTGGAATGAAATTCTTCCTGATAACTGGGATTGTCAGCTGACACTGTTGATGTTCTTTTTTGCCACTTCACAGATATGGGACAAAGCTAGGTCAATGGTTAAAGATGAGCTTTTAGATGGTCTAATTTGGTGGTGCAGCAGACCTACAGTGCTGAATGGCCTCATCTCCATCCTGGGAGGTGACCCGTGAAAAGATGGATGAGGATCTAACTGAACAGTGAGGGCAGTGTCTGATGGAGGAGGTGATTCTGCAGAGGCCTGAGACAGTCAGAAACTGTTCTCCCTGGGAAGTAACCAAATCACAGCTGGGACAGTTAGAGGGGAGACTACAGTCAGCCTTAGGGCTGTAGCTATTGGTAACAGAAAATTAAGGCCAACTGTTTGTGTGTTCCATCAGTGTCTGAAAACACTCGAGGATCCCGAGAGATGATGCTGTAGTCCTCTGGATTTCACCCTCATCCACATTCTGGACACCCTACTCCCCTCACCGTCTCTCTCTTTCTCTCTCTCTCTCTCTATCTCTTTCTCAAACAGACACACACAGAGTTAAAGCCCATCCAGGGCCCACCCGAACTCATTTACTTAAATATGGAGCTCCACAGCATTCATGTCCAAACACTGCTCTCTCTGCCCAGTCACTGACGACACTCCCAGTGGTGACCTGGGTGAGGTACTAGAGTGTTGGTACTGGCCTGTACCAGCTACCCCAGCCAGGAGCCGATCCTGCAAAGCAAGACAGGGAGACACAACAAGAAAGTCTAATTCTAAATAGGAGGAAAAAAAATCGAGGATTAAAATGAGTGAAAACACTCTCTAATCCATACATCAATTCTTTTAGCAACACTATGGAAGCGAGCGGATGAGTTTTTCATTCTATGATGGTTAATTGGAAACATGAGATAATGATGGAACAGGTTAGCACAGCTCCAACTCAAAGCAAGTGGAAACACATGGCTCGCACAATTATTCTACAATGTTTTCAGCACTTCAGCATGGAAGGAGTATTCTGAGGCTTGTAGCTTTGGCAGAAAGTGGAGATTCTTATCTTGGGTTATAAGACCTGAATATAAGACGATCCAGGCTCGGTGTTAGATGTTGTGGTATTAATGAAAAACTAACTGACAAGTCTGTCCACGTTCCTCGGATTCAACCGGAACAAGGAGGAGAGAGGCTAAATCAACTTCCTCAAAAACTTGATCTTTTTTTCCCCCCCTTATTCATTAACAAGGTGAGGGCGTCACTGGCCAGGCAGCATTTATTGCCCATCCCTAATTGCCTAGTGGGCAGTTCAGAGTCAACCACATTGCTATGGGTCTGGAGTCAAATGTAGACCAGACCAGGTAAGAACGGCTGTTTACCTCTCTAAAGGGCATTAGTGAATCAGATGGGTTTTTTCCCCCAACAATGGATTCATGGTCATCATCAGATTTTTAAATTCCAGATATTTTACTAAACTCAAATTTCACCCTCTACCACGGTGGGATTTGAACCCAGGTCCCTAAAACATTATCTGGGTCTCTAAATTAACAGTACAGTGACAATACCACTCGGCCATCACCTCCTAGAGCTTCAGAGCAGGAAATGCATAGATCCACTGTCTCATTGTTCACTGACACATTCAGAGCAGAACTGAGGGAGTGCAGCACTGTCAGGGGTGTCGACTTTCCCTTAAGCTGCTTTGCAGAAACCGATGGATCTGATCATTATCACAATGTTGTTCGTAAGAGGTTTGCTGTCCTCTGTATCACAGCAGTGAACATAAGTACATCTTCTGAAGAAGGGTCTCGACCCGAAACGTCAGCTTTCCTGCTCCTCTGATGCTGCTTGGCCTGCTGTGTTCATCCAGCTCCACGACGTGTTATCTCAGATTCTCCAGCATCGGCAGCTCCTACTATCTCTGTAACATGAGTACATCAATGGCTTTAAGTCACTTTGAAAAATCTAGAAGTTATGGAGTACACGATATAAAAACAAGTTTTTTTTAACCTGTCAGTGTTGCTACCAACTCAGGTTCACTGGATTGGATCGTTCAAAGGTGAAAATCAAAGATATTGAGAGTAAGTTAGAAATAACTCCCAAAAACTCTGTACTGCCCCTTTCTGAGCCCCTCCTCATTGTCACTGCTCTCAGTCTCTCACTGGGACTTAGATTCCACAACGGATTTCCTACTGGGTCAACAGAAACAGAACCCGGAAGAGATCATTAAACACTTTGAGCCAATCTGTCATTTTAACAGATCTATCAGATCTAAGAGATCATAGCTGAACACTGACTTAAATCAAGTTACCTGTTGTCACCACATGCCTCTTATTGGATCGACCTCTCATTTAAAATTTACAATTATTGTAATCTAACAGAAATTATTGTCTCTCAAGCAGGAGTCCAAAGTTCCTACTCATTCATAGACTCCACAATAACTGGAGACAGTTTTTCTCTCTCTCTCTCTCTTTCTCTATCTAATCTCTCAATACTTTGGAAACTTAACCTCCCAAACCTCATTGAATGATAACTCACCGAGATACAGTATCTACCCTGGTGGTATCTCACTGAGGTACAGTACCCACTGATGGTGACTCGCTGAGGTACTGTACCCACCAGTGATAGCTCAGTCAGTAGGTCCTTGCTGGGCTGTTGGTTGTGTTAGGTTTTGGGGGTTGATGCATCTCTCAATTTTTTTTTAGCATCTCGCTCGAAATAGTGGAATGATGCATAAATTCCACAGTTCTGACGCAGTCATTTTAACTTGTGCCCAGTTGAGTCTCCATGTTAACCTTTGCGGGTTCTTCATCCCTATGATCTAATCTTGTGATCAATCTTACCTCCATCGAAACCTTCATATAACTTCTATCAGTGTGTTATATTTTTCACATGCTCTCTGCATTTCCAGTAAAGTGCTCAATGCATGACTGGTTTGAGCAGCTACAATTGATTGAGCTGAAAGGAGTACTGTGAATAAACTGCCATGCAATTATTCTGAGCTTTTTACAAGTCACATTTCCAATATTTACCTGTAGGTTATTTGGTCATGGCTTGTAGTGAGGATGCTTTCTGCCTGAACTTGTTTTATTCGGGAGCTGAGGTGAACTCAGAATCCACAATTCTGAGGAAGGATCACCCGACCTGAAATATGAACTCTTGCTTTCTCTCCACACATGCTGCCAGACCTACTCGATTTTTTTTCTCCAGCAATTTCTGTTTCTATTTGAAAATCCACAATGCAGGATACCATCAACAGCAATAACTGCGTACACATTTCTCCAATCAAACTTTCAGAGATGGCATTACGTACCTCGAGGAGTAGGTGAGAATTGAACCTGGGCCTCCTGGCTCAGAGGGAGGGACATTACCACCGCACCACTTTTATGCAGCATTGAACACAACGGAAGGCCTATGGAGCTCAATAAGTGACATTTTGACACTGTGTCACCAAAGAAGCATCAGGGGATATAAGACTATAGATTGTAAGATGTAGGAACGTAAATTGGTCTTTCAACCTAAATATTCTGTGTTATAACACAGGAACAGACAGCCAAAGCAAATCAGCCTCCCCACCTCAGTATTCATGACACAGTCAAATTAAAAAACTTTTAAAGACCCTCAAACTTGATCCCAGTGGTTCCTGGTCAGACTTTTAGAATAACTGGTTGCAGACCCTGAGAAATCAGTGCTAGATATTGGTTTTGTAGTTTAAACAAAAGACTCAGCCATTTATGAACTGAAATAACACCACAGAGGCCCCTATCCTGTCACGCTTTATTTACATGTGGAGAGTCCTTGATGCTGATCCAGCTCCCTCAGAGTGAACAGGATGTCTGATATTCCTGCTTATATCTGTCAGCCAGGGCTCCCAGGTTGGACCAGATTAACAGCCCCAATTAGGGAACTCACATTCTGTGAGGTCCAGTTGGCTGACCTCATTACAATCAATATCCCTCCACACACACCACTCCCCGCAACCCCCCCCCCACTCTGAGTCTGAGGACAGAGGCTGATTCTTTCCTTTTGTAGCTCATGCAGTGTTTTAGCCCTGGGTAAGGTTCCTCCAACTCTGATATGGGCAGTCTGTAGCACACAGTAGCTGGCATCTTGTGCCCGGAGCATCTCAGAAGAAATTCATGCTCCTCTTCACACGGCAAAGAGCTCAAGGCAGTGACACCTGTGTCCACCTCAGATTCCGAGGGTATCTTCAACGCATGATGGAGTGGGAGAACCCACGGATTCTGGAACATTTGAAAAGGCTGACAAGGAGCCGGGCACGTTTTGCTCCCACACCTTTTGTGATTTTACAGCTTTCACATTGTCCATGTGCTTATTCAGGACCATCACACCTACCTGAACTTTATATGTTATTGGAGCTGACCTCACATCGACCATGCCTCTTACCCAGGCAGGGTCATTCTCATGGTTCCTACACTAAACTTTGTCTCCTAAAGTAAAGTGTCTGTCTCGCTTAGTGGACTTTTGTGTCTGGCATTGGCGTTCCTGATGCCATTTCATCATTTCCCCCAGGTCCGGGAAGATCAGACTTAACCTGGTGCGGAGTCTTCTCCCCATTAACAACTCTGCTGGAGCCATCCCTGTAGTTGCGGGAGGGCTGGTTCTATAATCAAATAGGAACCGGGACAGTTTGATATTGAGTGAAGCTGTAGGCTGTTCCTTTAAAGGTTTGGACTGCTCTTTCTGTCAGATCATTGAATAATGGATGCTATGGAGAGTCTGTGTACTGCAAAAGATGCGCACAGATTTTCTACTGTCATCCCTGTGTTTGACGAATGAACTCTATGCGCATTCAGCCACTTCTAAGAACATTGAGCCCATGAAAGGACCTGCGTAGTCGATGTGTAACTGAGTCCAGGATTTACCCAGCTATTCCCATGAATGTGGGTGAACTGCTGACAGTAGTTTTTGTCCCTGATGGCACTCTGGGCAGCTATGTCTGCATCCAATCCTGGCCACCAGACAACTTCTCACCAACACCTTCATTTTGGAAACCCCTGGATGACCATGGTTCAGTTCAGTTAGTATATGGCAGCAACCATTGCTCAGGACACTCACTCCTGCTCCCCGTAATAATATGCCTTCCTCTACTGTGATTTGGTCTCTCCGGGTTCAAAAAGGTTTCAGTTCTGGTTGTGATGGCCTTTGGTTTCCCCCATCACCACCAGCTGTTTCAGGTTGGCCAGGACTGAATCTTTCTGAGTCCAAAGTCTGATATGGTCAGCTGTGACTGGAAGCGTCCAGAAAATTTAAAACCATTACAGACTCTTCCCATGGTGGCCCCACCGGTGGTGCACCTGACAGCAGGAGGCGGGTCAATGCATCTCCATTTGCTACTTGGCCTCCTGGATGGTGTTCCAACTTGTAATTATCCACAGTTAGCATCACATCCCATTGCTGAATTCGGCCTGAAACTATGAGTGGCACTACCTTTCTCTCTTTAAGTAGGCTTAACAGAGTTTTGTGGTTCATTGTTATTACAATTTACATCCGTAAAGGCACTGGTGGAACTTCCTGACTCCAAACATGAACACCAAACCTTCCTTCTCTATCTGGGTGTATTTACGCGCTACATTAGCCAAAGGCCTGGATGCATACAGTGTTGGGCATTCCTCTCCATTGGGCCACCTATGAGCTAATACTACCCTGATGCCGTACTGGGAGGCATTGCATATCAATACTAGATCTCGCTTGGGATCACAGTGCGCCGACACATTACAGGATGATAACTGTTTATTCACTTCCCTGAAAGCTATGGCTTGGCAAAATGATCAGTTCCCAAGGCTGACCCTTTAAAAGTTGATGCAAAGGTGCCAGGATGGAGGCCAGGTTATGTATGAACTTGCCCTAATCATTCACCAACGCAACGAAAGACCTAAGTTCTGGTACAGATGTGGGAGCCAGGGCTCTTCTGGTTGCCCTCACATTATCTTCCAATGGGTGTAACCAGGTCTTGTCGATTGTGTAGCCCAAGTATGTCACTTGCAGGGCCTGGAACATACATTTTTCCCTTTGAAGGCACACTATGACTTAGAAAAACATCTAAGCACTAAGTCCAAGTTCTGCAAGTGCTCCTTATTGATCTTCCCTGTTGTTAGCATGTCACCCAGCTAAATGGTGACCTGGGGTAGACGCTGTAAAATATTTTCCATTGTCCACTGAAAAATTGCACAAGCTGCCGATACCCCAAATAGTGGTCTTGTATACAACCCGTTATGAGTATTCATTATAGCATACCTCTGGGAATCCTCAACTAACTGCAATTGCAAATACACATGGCTCATGTCCAGCTTTGTGAAGGATAGCTCCTCTGCCAGCTTTGTGCATAAATCCTCATTCAAAGGGCTGGGTATTTATCCAGCTGTGAGAAGCGATTCACCGTTTGTGTAAAATCCCCACAAAGGTGAACCAACCCATCCGGCTTCACAATCGGTACGACCAGTACTGCCCATCCCACAAACTGTTCTGGTTTGATGATTCCATCGCTTGCCAGCCTCCTGATTTCTGCCCCTACCTTTACCCGTAACGCAAATGGCACTGGGTGGGCCTTGCAGAATCATGGAATTGCTTCCTGGTCAACATGCAACGTGGACTTGGCTCCTTTGATAGTCCCTAGACCTTCCTGGAAAACTTCTGGGTATTGAATTAGGTCTTCACTCAGGCAGCCATTTCCTACTTGAAAAATGTTGAGCCGATCTTGGTGAATCTTTCTCAACCAAATTCACCCCATCAGGCTTGGGCCTGAGCCTTTCACTACAATCACTGTTAACTGAACCAGCTGCTTCTCAAGGGAGACCAGAACTGAAGTTGTACCCTTAACCTGTAAAGGTTTCCCGGTATGGGTTCTCAGTCTGGCCAAGGTCTTGCACAAACGTAAGGTTGGAGTCCAGAGTGAATTTTGATAGAGACTGCTTCCACTAGTTGGTATGTCAGTAACTAGGGAGCAATAGTTTCAAGTGTCAGCAAGAAAGCTAGGAGTGAGATGAAGAGAAACTTCTTTACTCAGAGAGTTGTTAGGATTTGGAATGTGCTGCCTGGGAGAGTGGCAGAGCAGATTCCACGGGAGGTTTCAAAAGAGAGCTGGATATATATTTGAAAGTGATGAATTTGGAGGGCCAATGAGATAGGGCTGGAGAATGGGACTAGTTGGGTCACTGTTTCAGGAGGTGGTATGGACATGATAGGGTAAATGGCTTCATGTACTGTAAAATTCTATGATTCTATGTTAGAATACTCACTGCTTGTTAATTATTTTTATTTCTTCTTTTTTAATCAATTTTGGTTTGGAGCTGAGACCTGTGATGTGAAAAGAACCTTTGGACTGAGGGAAGCAGCTTGTGCTAAATTAAATGGCAGAGAGAACAAACAAGCTGGTGTTTGGTTGTGAGGCCAGGCCTGGGAGCTAATGGCAGGTTGATTCTTGATTGAAATGTTTTGCAGACATTTCATCACAGTTTATGTTCAAACAGACAGTAGAAGTTGGCTATTAACAACGTATCTGCTGTTGCCACATTCATAAATCTTTTTATCAATAAATATCATTAATCCTGTAATATCTTGGCTCTGCCAGTTAACTTTTAAAATACAATGACATAACATGACTAATAACCCTGATTTTTAGAGCACATTTCATGGCCCTTACAGACTTCATTCACTGATTGAACCTCTGGCCAAGACCCCACATGCCTTGAGCAGATCCCCCCACCACCTCCCTGATTGGACTAGCAGGTCACATGGCTCCCCCCTCAGTGGGTATCCTGAAGCGGGCCAATTACTGCATACCCTGATTAGACTCCCTGGATTCTGAGATGTTCGACTCATTAAGTAGGGAAATGAAGAGTCTGTGGTTTTTCTATATCACACCCTTTAAATCAATGATATCACCCAAGAACGTATTTCAAGCCTATGTCACTTCAACAGCCTCTTTCTCTATGGCAGCATACCCCATCTCGGTATCAGGTAGTGGTCAAACTGTGTAATTAACATGCTCATGTCACCAATTGGGCTATTCTTGGAGAAGCACTGCCCTACGTTGAAGACGAGGCATCTACTGCAATTATGGTTTATAGTGACAGATTATAATGTGTTAACATATCTGGAGAAGTCAGGATTTCTTTGGTCCAACACATACTTCAACTTTCTTGAAGAACTGGATTAGAGGGTATGAGCTAGAAGGAGAGACTAGAAAAACTCGGGTTGTTTTCTCTGGAATGGCGGAGGTTGAGGGGAGACTTGATAGAAATCTATAAAATTATGAGATGCATAAACAGGATTGATAGTCAGAAACTTTTTCCCAGAGTTGAAATGTCTAAAACTAGGAGACATGCATTTAAAGTGAGTGGGGGAAGTTCAAAAGGAGATGGGAGGGGCAAGGATTTTACACAGAGAGTGGTAGGAGCCTGAAACACACTGCCGGGGTGGTGGTGGAGGCAGATACAATAGGGGCATTTAAAGGACTTTTAGATAAGCAGATGAATATGCAAAGAATGGAGGGATATGGGCCAGGGTCAGGCAAAAGGGATTAGTTTCATTTGGCATCATGTTTCGCACAATGTGGCGGGCTGAAAGGCCTGTTCCTGTGCTGTACTGTTCTATGCTCTATATTCTATGTTCCAGCTGTCGTAAGGGTCCCGTAAGTTGACTAAATGGGACAGAAAGGTTGCCAGCTGATTTATCATTCCGAGAAATCGTTGGCGATCTAGGCCAGAAATGGGAATTGGGAATTGGGGACACGTGAATGGCTCTTGGTTTTTTTGTGGATCTACTAATATGCGCATGCTGCTGATAAAATGCTGAAGGAAACAAACAGATGCTTTTTTCAATGATTCACACTTTTCATTAAGTGTCAGGCTTTCTTCTTGTTTGAAGCAAATTTAAAACTGCTCTAATCCTCAGGTAACAAGCATGGGGCTGGATGAACACAGCAGGTCAAGCAGCATCATAGGAGCAGGAAAACTTGACGTTTCGGGCCTAAACCCTT
>JAHRHZ010000119.1:2383350-2411789 GCA_024137785.1 Ginglymostoma cirratum | reverse complement strand
CCGCTTGGGGACCGCTTTGCAGAACACCTGCGCTCAGTTCGCAACAAACAACTGCACCTCCCAGTCGCGAACCATTTCAACTCCCCCTCCCATTCCTCAGATGACATGTCCATCCTTGGCCTCCTACAATGCCACAGTGATGCCACCCGAAGGCTGCAGGAACAGCAAATCATATTCAGCCTGGGAACCCTGCAGCCCAATGGCATCAATGTGGATTTCACAAGTTTCAAAATCTCCCCTCCCCCAACCGCATCCCAAAACCAGCCCAGCTCATCTCCACCTCCCTAACCTGTTTTTCCTCTCACCTCAAGCCACACCCCCATCTCCTATCTACTAACATCATCCCGCCCCCTTGACCTGTCCGTCCTCCCTGGACTGACCTATCTCCTCCCTACCCCCCTACCTACACTCACCTTTACTGGCTCCATCCCCGCCTCTTCGACTTGTCTGCCTCCTCTCCACCTATCCTCTCCTCTATCCATCCTCTATCCGCCTCCCCGTCTCTCCCTATTTATTTCAGAACCCTCTTCCCCTCCCCCATTTCTGATGAAGGGTTTAGGCCCGAAACGTCAAGTTTTCCTGCTCCTATGATGCTGCTTGACCTGCTGTGTTCATCCAGCCCCATGCTTGTTATCTCGGATTCTCCAGCATCTGCAGTACCTTTTATCTCTAATCCTCAGGTCCCATCTTTTGACAGATTCCCTGGTGATGAAGGTGTTTTCCGTATGGCATTTTACTCCTTAAACACCCAGTTAATGTTTGGCAGAGTCCCTTTGGATGTTACTGGGTGCTGATATGATACTAGGTAACTCTGGATTAAATGACAATCGTCTAGACGGAATGATGCATGTTTAACTTCTTGCCGAAAGGGATTTGCCAAAAACTGCTCTTTGTGTTCAGCCTTGTATTTCTGGACAATCTTAACAAACCATCACCCACCGGGGACATGAGGTAAATTTGTTTTGTTGCAATCCTATTAATTTGCACAATTGGGAAGAGGACCATTATGTTAGGAAATAGAAGCATTCCAGAGAAATACTCTGCAGACTTTGTAAGAGGACATATGACTACAATCCTGGTCATCTCTTCTAGATGAAATTGGAATTACTTCATTCATGGGTGTCGTAACTCCCTGAGTTTTAAAAGACATACAGGTTTAGCATCTTCTAACAAAGTGATACCATATGTAGTCGTGGTTTCAAAAAAGCCTTTTTTGGAAGTGACTCTTGGATTCTTTCTGATCAATCTCTTCCACTTTTCCAAAAGACTAAGGTCTTCTCTTTAAAATTGAAACATCTTAATTCTTTGGAACATGCCATGTTTCTAATATTTGTGCTCTCTTCCACTGGAGTTGTCTGTAACTTTCCCTAGACTTTTACCTTGATCCCTCCAGGAGTGGAGAGGAGAAGAAAAGGAATGTTCTCATACTTCCATCTCTCTGTCACTCAGTTCCCTGAGGAACACACTCAAACTCCTGGTTGCCTAATTAATGAGGTGAAAAGCGGACGATGGTGCGAGTCAATCCCAGGCCATGATGGGCCACACAAAATAAAACATACTCACTGCTGCACATTAACTTCAAAATGGGACATATTCGGCCTTACAGCTTTTAATTGGAGTAAGAGAATGAGCAAATTACCTACAAGGGAATGCCATTGCTCCTTTGAGGGGCAGAGATATGAAGCTAACTCAGTCTAGAGGACAGAGAGTCCTGGAGCTTTGTTAATCCCTAACAGGGTAAGAAAAGCCAATTGGAAATTACATTATAGAAAAGATGACTGAAGTATGGGTATTCTTTCCTATGTTAAAGGGGTCTAGTTCAGATCGTGGACTGTGGGTCGCAATCCCAGGAAAGTGATTTTGGGATTGGGAGCACCACGGCAGTGCTTTCATGACTGTCCTGGGGCTGGCTCTGAGATATCATTCTAGGTTTTGCTCCATCTTGCAGTTCACGGGAAAGAGAGGGGATTGAGGAGACTTTGAGCAGTCAGTCTCAAGGTCTGCCTTGACAATGCCCAATTTTCTTTTATCCTTCTCAATCTTATCTAATTCTTTGCAGTCCGCAAAAAGGAAACCCCGTATCTTGGCTTGGCAGGCTCAGGCTAGTCCATCATGAGGTTGCTGAAATATCCTGTTTATACCATTTGGGATATTTCACGAGACCAGCAGCACTTGCTCTTGATTACTTGATTACTTTATGTAACACAATTTCTGGGGATTTAAATTATTCCATAATCTGTAGTTTGAACGATTTCCAAACAGTCAGTGGACAGAATCCGTGCCTTGTTGCCTTAAGATGACATTTTCAAAAGTATTTTCACTTTCAAAACATAAATATTTAGATGCTTACTGTTTGTGTGGACATTGATTTTGGAATTTTGAAGGTTGCTACCCGATGCTGCCATTCACTTTCACTCCACCCTTCCCCAAACTCCGCTCCCCCAACAACCCACACCATATTTTCGCTCTGACATCACACCACGCCTGAGACATTAAAATGGGGTCACAAGGGAAAGGTTGTGTTTGTGATTGCTGATCATCTTCCAACACCTTCTCACCCGAAGAACTGCAGAATCAGTCAGGGCTAAGTGATCACACAGCTAACGGATTGAATCTACACAGCCAGTCATGAATCACTGCAGAAATCACAGACTTGTCACGACGCAGAAAACGGCCATTCAGCCCAACATGCCTGCAGTAGTTCCATTACCTAGTGCCAATCTCCTGCCTTTTCCCAAAATCCCTGCACACAACTTCTATCTGGATAGTCATCCAAAGCCGTCTTGATTGCATCTACAGGGAATGGACAATCAAACAGCAAAACAGGGGAGAACATTCCACAAATTTCCCCATCCTCAACGCTGGGGGAGCCACACAACAGACAAGCCTGAAGTATTTGCAGCTATCTTTAGTCAGAAGTGTTGAGGTGGGTGATCCACCTTGGCCTCTGCCTATAGTCCTCTGCATGGCAGATGCTAGTCTTCAGCCAATTTGATTCACTGTATCTGATATGGAGACGGTGAAACCAAGAAATACAGCAAAGGCTATGGCACCCCCAAAGGCCTGGTCACCAGACTGAAGACATGTGCTGCGGAACTAGCCCTGCCCAGGTATGTCCTATCCACAAAATGGGAGACAAACCCAATCCAACCAATTCTTGCCACTTCTACTCAGTCAGTTTTCAACCGTCAGGAAAACGCTGAGTTTTATTAATAGAGCAATCCTTACCTGCTCAGCAATAACCTAGTCAGTGATGCCCAGTTTGGGTTCCATCAGGGCCACTCAGCTCCTGGCCTCATCACAGCCTTGGTTCAAACATGGACGAAAGAGCTGAATTCGAGAGGTGAGGTGAGAGTGACAGCTCTTGATATCAAGGCTGCATTCGACTGAGTGTGGCATCAAGGAGCCCTAGCAAAACTGGAATCAATGGGCATCAGGGGGCAAACTCTCTGGTGTTTGGAGTCATACCTGGCACATGGGAAGATGGTTGTGGTTGTTGGAGTCAGTCATCTCAGGACATCTCTGCAGGAGTTCCTCAGGGTAGTGTCCTAGACCCAACCATCTTCAGCTGCTTCATCGATGACCTTTCCTCCATAATAAGGTCAGAAGTGAGGATGTTCGCCAATGATTGCACAATGTTCAGCACCATTCGTGACTCCTCAGATACTGAAGCAGTCCATGTTCACATGCAACAAGATCTGGACAATATCCAGACTTGGGGTAACAGGTGGTAAGTAACATTCCCACCATATAAATGCCAGGCTATGACCATCATGAATAAGAGACAATCTAACCACCGTCCCTTGACATTCAATGGTGTTACCATCACTGAACCCCCCACTATCAATATCCTGGGGGTTACCATTGACCGGAAACTCAACTGGACTCACCACATAAACACAGTGGCTACAAGAGCAGATCAGAGGCTGGGAATACAGCCTATCCACCATCTACAAGGCACAAGTCAGGAGTGTGATGGAGTACTCCCCACTTGCCTGGATGGGTGCAGCTCCAAGGAATATTTGAGAAGTTTGACATTATAGAAGAGAATGCAGTCCGCTTGATCATCAGCCTAGCCACCAACTTACACATTCACTCTCTCCACCGCCATAACGCTCAGTCGCAGCTGTGCGTAACTATAGCAATGTAACCATGGCCCCCTCAACAGCTCCTTTCTCACTGTGCTATCCCTACCATTCAGAAGGACATATAATCTGGCTTGGAGCGACATTACCATTCCTCTTGGTGACTGGATTGGAAACCCTGCAACAGCCTCCCTAATAGCACTGTGGGTGTCCCTAGAACACATCAGCTGCAGTGGTTTTGTAAGACAGCTCACAATCACCTTCTCCAGTGCAATGAGGGATGGACAATAAATGTTGATCTTCCAACATTGTCCAGATTCCTAGGAAAGTATGAAAAACATGCAGAGTTTAGCCCAGGGAGTAGAAAGGACAGAGGCAGCATGGATACTGGGTGAATGACAGATAAATGGTGATGAATGGCTGTTTTCCTCACATTGGAGCACGGTAACTAATGGAATTCTAGAGGAAGCTAAGCCCCATGCTTTCCCTGGTCTATAAGGTAGAGACCATCACCGTTTTCCTTTTATTTTTCTCATATTTTTTGGTTGAACTGTAAGTAAGGTTACAGTTAGTTGAACTTTGAACAGCTGTGTTTTAAAAAGGTGAGGAGAATAGATGCCGATGTTTGTTGATATGACTGGCCTGAGGGATAATGCAATTTAATTACTGATTTAAGAAACACGCTGGACTACTCAATATCATGTGTTGCCTTGTCCAAAGCTGTTTCAATGTTGAGTTAATTAATAAAGGGAGGGCTGGTGCTAACCAGATAAACCACCAAGAAAATTGATTAGATAACAAAATGGAGGGAGAAACTGATTCTGAAAACAACAAATGCAGAAGATCACAATGGGACTGATGGCATCCATGGAGAGACAGCAAGGTAACATTGAGTCTAGGTGACTCTCCTTCATCAGAGCTGAAGTGAAATGTGGAGGGGACAGCATTTGTGCTATAGTTGGGGGGGAGTGGTGAGGCGGTGGGGGCTTTAGAGTGCTGATGGAGAAAGGATGTTGATAGTACAGACTAAGTGATCGGAATGTGAGAAAGGCAGAACAATGGTGTGTCTGAGAGACAAGGTGTAGAGCTGGATGAACACAGCAGGCCAAGCAGCATTAGAGGAGCAGGAAAGCTGACGTTTCAGGCCTAGACCCTTCTTCAGAAATAGTGTGTCTAACTGCCAGACCTGAAAGAGAAGACAGTCCCGCTGGGATGAGGGGAGGGGAGAGACGACATGTTCACAGAATACAACAAGTAAAGCTAAAAGAAAGGGAAGAAATGTGAGTTGGTCCACAATTTGAAGGTGTTGAACTCAATATTACATCCAGAAGGCTGTAAAGCGCCTAGTCTAAAGATGACAATAGACAATAGACAATAGACAATAGGTGCAGGAGTAGACCATTCAGCCCTTTGAGCCAGCACCACCATTCATTATGATCATGGCTGATCATTCACAATCAGTATCCTGTTCCTGCCTTATCCCCATAACCCTTGATTCCATTATCTATAAGAGCTCTATCTTTCTCTTTCTTGAAAGTATCTAGAGACTTGGCCTCCACTGCCTTCTGGGGCAGAGCATTCCATATATCCACCACTCTCTGGGTGAAGAAGTTTTTCCTCAACTCTGTTCTAAATGGCCTACCCCTTATTTTTAAACTGTGTCCTCTGGTTCTGGACTCACCCATCAGCGGAAACATGCTCCTTGCCTCCAGATTGTCCAATCCCTTAATAATCTTATATGTCTCAATCAGATCCCCTCTCATCCTTCTAAACTCAAGTGTATACAAGCCCAGTCGCTCCAATCTTTCAACATATGATAGTCGCGTCATTCTGGGAATTAACCTCGTGAACCTATGCTGCACTCCCTCAATAGCAAGAATGTCCTTCTTCAAATTTGGAGACCAAAACTGCACACAATACTCCAGGTGCGGTCTCACCAGGGCCCTGTACAGCTGCAGAAGGACCTCTTTGCTCCTAGACTCAATTCCTCTTGTTATGAAGGCCAGCATGCCGTTAGCTTTCTTCACTGACTGCTGTAAGATGTTATTCCGGAGACAGTAAGGACTGCAGACATGTTGCTCCTTCAGTTTGCTCTGTGATTCACTGGAGCACTGCAGGACAGACAAGTGGGTATGTGAGCAGGATGCTGTGTTAAAATGACTAGTTATGGGAAGGTCAGGTTCATGCTTGCGCACAGACTGGAGGTGTTCTGCAAAATGATCACCCAGTCTGCGTGTAGTTTCTCCAGCGTAGAGTGGGCCACATTGGGTGCAGCAAATGCAGTACACAAGACTGAAGGAGGTACAGGTGAAATGCTGCTTCACCTGGAAAGACTGTTTAGGCCCTTGGGTGGTGAGCAGGGAGGAGGTTAATTAGGCAGGTGTTGCACCTCCTGCAGTTACATGGGAAGGTGCCGTGTTAAGTTGGGGATGGGGGGAGCAGTGTTGGTGGTCAATGATTGGACTAGGATGTCCTGGAGGGAACGGTCCCTGTGAAATGCAGACGGGGGAGTGAGGGGAAGATGTGTTTGGTGGTGATGTTCTGCTGGAGTTGTCTGAAAAGGCAGAGAATGATCCTTTGAATGCAGAGGCTGGTGGGATGAAAAGTGAGGACAAGAGTGATATGATCACACTGCTGAGAGTAATGGGAAGGGGCAAAGGCAGAGGTACGGGTGATAGGTCAGATTCAGTTGAGAGCCCTGTCAACCACATTGGGCAGGAAACCACAGTTATGGAAGAAGCAAGCCATGTCAGCAGCGCAGTTTTGGAAGGTGGCATCTTCCGACCAGATGCAAAGTAGGTGAAAGAACTGGGAGCATAGGAAGGAGTCCTTACACGATGTGGGGTGTGAAGAGCTGTAGTAAAGGTAGATATAGGAGTCAGCGGCTTTGTAGTGGATGGCAGTAGACGATTTATTCCACAAGATGGAGACAGAGAGGTCAAGGAAAGGAAGGGAACTGTTGGAAACGGACGATGTGAAAGTGAGAGAGGGATGGAAATTGGAAGCAAAATGAACAAATTTTTCAAGATCCTGATGGGAGCATGAAGTGGCGCCGAAGCAGTTGTCAATGTTCTGAGAAAGAGTTGTGGGAAAGGAGTTAATGTAGGACAAGAATTTTTCCACATACCCTATAAAGAGGCAGGCAGAACTGGGCCGCATGTGGGTGCCCATAGCCATCCCTTTGACAGAAGTGAGAGGAATTAAAGGAGAAATTGTCCAGTAAGAGAACAAGTTCAGCCAGGCAGAGGAGATGGTGGTGGACGGGGATTGTACAGGCTTCTAGTCGAGGAAGAAGCCGAGAGCTCGCAGACCATCCTGGTTGAGAATGGAAGGAGAGGGATTAAACATCCATGGTGAACGGGAGATAGTTAAGTCCAGGGAACTGGAAATTGTCAATATGGTGGAGAGCATCAGAGGAATCATGATTATAGGTAGGTAGGGTCTGGACAAGTGGAGAGAGCATGGAGTCCAGGTTGGAGGAAATGAGCTCAGTTGGGCAGGAACAGGCTGATACAATGGGCCTACTGGATAAGTCTGGTTTGTGGACTTTGGGAAGGAGGTAGAAGTGATATGTCTGCGGTTGGGAGACGATAAGGTTTGGAGTCAGTGGGGGGCAGATGCCTGGTGGTAATGAGGTCAATGACAGTCCTGGAAAACTGATTCTGACTGGTTTGTCAGGTTATGAGTGGTTTTGGAAACTTCGAGACTGGCTGGTGTTTCGTACTCTCTCTAGTTCTCAATTCAGTTGAATAGTTGTTGAATTGTTGAATGGATATTTACTCCCTTGGACATGGCAGACAGGGAGATGGGGAAGGGGTGATCAGTGCCCCACTGTGTGGGCAGTGGCCTGGAGCTCCTGCTGGACTGGGTGGTGCAGACATGGCAGGTCCTCTTCCCCCAGGACGGGCAGTGGAGGCCGTGACACCAGGCCATACCCAGGTTGGTCCGAGGTTACCACCCAGCTCCGAGCAGTCTCAGCCACTCTGGAGGAATGGCCAGTGCTGTAGGAACAAGGTCAATGACCTTCTCCACTCCAACAGCGTAAATGCCACCATCTTCTCCCCAATATCTCACCCTCACTATATCTCTCCGCTAATGCATCCATCTCCCACTAAGGTTCTACCACTCTCACGATTGCCTACACCATCTTTCCTCACTCTTTCTCACCCACCCAAAGCCCTGACACCAATAACCTGGTCCACGCTGACTATATTCCCAAACTAAACTTGTCCCACCTACCTGCATTTGGCCTGTATCCCTCCAAACTACTTGTATTCATGTGCTTATCTAAAATGTCTTTTAAACACTGTAAGCTGTACCCACATCCACCACTCCCTCAGGAAGCTCATTCCACACACGAACCTCTCACTGTGTAATAACATTGCCCCTCATATCCTTTTTCATTTTTTCTCCTCTCACTTTAAAAATATGCCCCTAATTTTGAACTCCCCCGCACTAGGGAAAAGACTCATATTTATGCATCTTACCTATGCCCTTCGTGATTTTATAAACCTCTGTAAGGTCACCACTCAACCTCCTAATCTCTTGTGAAAAAAAATCCCAGCCTATTCAGCCTACTTTCATAACTCAAATCCTCCAACATCCTGGTAAATCTTTTCTCAACTCTCTCCAGTTTAACAATATCCTTCCTACGGCAGAGCGACCAGAACTGGATACAGCGCTCCAGCAGATGACATCCCAACTCCTATTCTCAATCATCTGAGTCTGGAATGCACTGCGTGGAAATGTGATGGAGATGGCTTCAATTCAGTGGGGTCATTGGATGGTTATGTTGATAAACAGTGTCTAGGGATATGGAGAAAATGCAGGAGATTGGCTGTAGGTAGCAGGCATGGTGGGCTGAAAGGCCTCCTCCTGCACTGCATTAGTTCTGTGATTCTGTGAAAATAGAAATGTTACCAGGCTATGGGGAAGGGCTGGGAAATGGCACGAGTCAAGTTGCTGTTGTATTTAGCAGGCACAGACATGACTGGCCTCCTGTTTTGGAACCAGCCTGGAATCTGTGCACAGCCAGTAGCTTGCTCTGACCTCGTACAGCCATCAGTCAGAAGTGAACTCAGGAAGGCTGACTTTGAAACAACTGGAGATGCGCAAATGTGTGCAATTATTGACCTGGTCTTGCCACACTCTCTTTCTAACATGAGCAGATGGTCTCTGATATAACTGCGATCGAGATTTAAGTACCCTGATCCTACCAGAGGGGCTGCAGTTATACAAAGGAGACATTTACCAGGAGAGCAGACAGCAATCTTTAGTGTGTGTTTCACATTCCGGTCGAGCCTGTACATGTTCCTGGACCACAACCACAGCTAAACCACTGATGCTTCTTTAATGGGTCACCCAGGATTCCCACCATCCCCTCAGTCACTTTTGGCAGTCTTCATCTTGGCTGTTGCTCATGTACTCTCAGCAGCACTGGGCAACAATCCAGTAGCTGGTCCCAATGGCAACTGTTCATGTCTGAGCACACAAAATGAAAATCCTGAGACTGCCTATTTCTTGCATCATAGGGTTGGCTCAGTGGTTAGCATTGCTACCTTACAGCACCAAGGACCTGGTTCAATTCCACCCTCAAGCGACTGTCTGTGT
The DNA here is from genome assembly GCA_024137785.1 of Ginglymostoma cirratum. Taxonomy (NCBI): domain Eukaryota; kingdom Metazoa; phylum Chordata; class Chondrichthyes; order Orectolobiformes; family Ginglymostomatidae; genus Ginglymostoma; species Ginglymostoma cirratum. The sequence continues at coordinate 2,402,094 of JAHRHZ010000119.1, read as the reverse complement.
GGAGCTTGTGCATCCTTCCCATGTGTTTCCCCCAGTTTCCTCCTACAGTCCAAGCATGTGCAGGTTAGGGTGGACTGGCTATGCTAAGCTGCCCCATAGTGTCCAGGGGTGTGTAGGCTAGGCGGACTAGCTATGGGACATGCAGGGTTGTAGGTGGGTAGGATGCTCTTCAGAGGGTCAGTGCGGACTCAATGGGCCAAATGGCCTGTTTCCACACTGTAGAGACTCTAGGATTCACTTTGCCTAAATGTAGAAACACAAACGCTCACTTAAAAATAAGGAACCCTCCATTTGAACAGAAATGAGGAAACTTTTCTCTCCCTGAGGGTTGAGTGTCTTTGGAATTCTCTTCCTCAAGAAGCACTGGATGCAGAAACTTTGCGTATTTTTAAGGCAGAGGGAGGTAGATTCTTGATTTCCAAGGGGATGAAACATTTTGAGGGGTATGCAGGAATGTAGAATTGAGGTTAAAATCATGATTTTATTAAGTGGTCGAGCAGACTCGAAGGGCCAAGTGGCCTGATCTTCTTCTTTATTGTGGGTGTACCAGGGTATTAAAAGAGCTGGTCTCTTAGTGTCATTTCCCTGCTCTTTCCCAAGTGCTCTGCAAGATTCTACTTTTCCAACATATCTGCGATTTTCTTTCAAAAGTTACAATTGACTGTGCTCCCACCAGCCTTCTAGATCATAGTGACATACTCTGTGAACGCTCCTCCTGGTTTGACTTCTAGCTCCTTTGCCAATCCTTCACGTCCTCTTCCTCCCCATTTTCTCCTCCTCATTTTCTCCATCAAACCTCCACTCACTAGAAACAAAAGTAAAATACTACAGATGGTGGAAAATCCAACTGAAAACAGAAAGGACTCAATGTGGAGTTCAACAGTTTTAGGGGTTGAGGCACCTTCTCTCACATCCTTACCCCAACCCCCACACACCAGGCCTTGTTATCACATGGTCTGCTATTATACACCACTCATTGTTAGCCATTAATAGCTATTCATTCTCCCAGGCTGACCATTATCCACTCCTTCGTCTGTCCCACTACTTTTCTCTCTTTGGGCTCTATCTCCTTTTGTTTATTCCTTACCCCCTCCCTCCATCCTATCTTCTGCATATCAACCACTTTTCTCCTAGCTACCATCAATTCTGAGGAAGGGTCACTGGACCCAAAACATTAACTCTGATTTCTCTCCACAGATGCTGCCAGACCTGCTGAGCTTTTCCAGCAATTTCTGTTTTTGTTAAAAACAGCATGTGTTGGCAAAACTCAGCAGGTCAGACAGCATCTGTAGAAGGAGAAACGGAGTTAGTGTTTCAGCTTGAGATGACACCCTATGGCTGTCATCACCTTTCCTGTTCCAAGGAGAACAACCCCAGCTTCTGCAGGTTGTTAATCCTTAATTGGACTCCTACTATTATTCTCGTAAACCTCTTCTGCATCCTCTCCAAGGCTCAGTTTCCTGCTGAAAGTATGTTGGCCCTGAATTATATTGTGAGTTGTAGGTCACACAGAGAAGGAATTTGGCTGATTTCCCTTGACCTTGTCCAGGAACACTGAGGTTTCAACTGAGATCAGTTTGGTCAATGTGGACCGTAGGCCTCATCAGGTTGGCTTAGGAGCATTACAGAAGGAAAATAAAAGCAGTAAAACTGGTGCAAATGCTGGAGAGCCTCAGTATGTACGGAGACAGAGAAGCAGAGTTAACATTTCAAGTCCACTATGATTCTTCTTCAGACCTGGTGAATGGGATATTCTGGTCTGAATCATCTTGTGTCCTTCATAACAGAGGACTAGTATGTTCATTTCTGGATATCACTTTTACTGCTTCGTGTCTCTGTGGTGCCAGGTGCTGTACATCACAGGCAGGTCCCCCATCTCCTACCTGTAAAGGCTTGCAAGCACCAGTCGATGCAAATGATCATCTACCGTCATCCGGTAACAGTCATCCAGAGCGAGCGAGATCTTTCTAGGAAGTTAGCGTGCTCAAGATAATGTTTGGGAGTGAATTTTGAAGTTCAAATAATGACTAAAGCAGGGGCTGTTGACAATGGATAGGTTGTTTTGACTGTTTTGTTAGGTGGTCGTATTTGACCAGTGCAGAGTCAATGGGCTAAAGGGCCTTTCTCTGTGCTGTAGACCTTGACGTGTCTAAGACAGATTGTGAAGTGATAATGTATGTAAGGTTGGGTTTATACTGCATTAGGCTAATTTCAAGAAGGCAGCCAACCGCTGTCAGGAATAGTAAGTCATGTGTGAATGGTCTGTTAACTGTATCCTAATTGTAAATGACCTTTTATCTTCACCAAAAAGAACAGTTTGAACAACTAATTGTTTGTTCCAACCCTAGTGAACAAGGGGAGGTAGTATTTAGGAATGAGAGCATTGCTAATTCATACCAGTTAATCACTGAGCCAGGTCATTCCACTACAATTACTTCGATGATGAAAGCTTGTGATTTCTTTTCAGTCTTCATTGTCCAATTTCCCAGCAATCAGGAGGCGAGTGGGGACTGGGCTGGTGGGTGTTTAGAACAGCAGTGTATTCCAAATCCAATATTCCTAGTTGTGGGTTGGAGAGAGTGGCATTACGATTCTAGTGAGAGTCCAATTTGCTAATGCCTGGAATTTCAAATTACGAGCTAGGCAAATAATTATTGACATAATTAAAATCCAAACAAGACATTAATAGGTTACTTGCTACTGCAAGTTTAATTTGAACAGAGCAGGTAAGAGTCAGGCAAGAGTGGACATTGAACCACCGGAAAATGAGGCTGGGAAAGTAGTAATAGGGAACAAAGAAATGGCAGAGGAACTGAATAGGTACTTTACATCAGTCCAAATATGAGCAGCTTAGGTGGATAGGCCATGCCAAATTGCCCATAGTGTCCTGGGATGTGTAGGTTAGGTGGATTAGCCATGGGAAATCCAGGGTTAGAGGGATAGGGTAAGGGGAGTGAGTCTGGGTAGGATGTTCTTCGGAGAGTCAGTGTGGACTTGTTGGGCCGAATGGCCTGTTTCCACGCAGTATGGATTCTATGGAGAGTTTTTACAGTGGGAAACACCAGCAGCTTACCAGAACTTCATCAGGCAGAGGGGAGTGTTGTGGCCATTCACTAAGGAGAAGGTACTTGGGACGCTGAAAGGTCTAAAGGTGGATAAATCACCTGGACCCGATGCAGTACATGCCAGAGTTCTGAAGGAGATAACTGAAGAGATTGTGGATGCATTGGTGGTAATCTTTCAGGAATAACTAGAGTCAGGGAGGGTGCCAGAGGACTGGAAAGTGGTGAATGTAACATCCTGTATAAGAAGGGAGGGGGACAGAAGACAGTAAATTATAGACTGGTTAGCCTGACCTGGGTAGGTAGTCAGATATTAGAGTCCTTTACTAAGGATGAGATTGCAGAATACTTGAAAGTGCATGATAAAATAGGGCTGAGCCAGCACAGCTTCATCAAGCTGCTGGCAGTAATTTATGTCCTTGTTGGCTCTCTGTGCACTGCCCCAATGTGTGTGCGTCTGCATTCAGTCCTGGCCACCGGACAACTTTTCACAAACATTTTCATTTTTGGATGACCCTGACGGAGTTCGGCCAGTATCTGACTGCAATCTTTACTCAGGACAATCACTCGTTCCCCATAGACATATGCCACCCTCTACTGTGATCTGGTCTCTCCAGGTCCAGAATGGTCTCAATTCCGGTTGTGATGACCCTTTTCGTTTCTCCCATCACCTCCAGCTATTTCAATTTTACCAGGACCAGATCTTTCTGCGTCCAAAGTCTGATATTGTCAGTTGTGACTGGAAGTGTGTCCAGAAAATTTAAAACCATTACAGACTCTTCCAGTGGCAGTACCACCAGTGGTGTACCTGAGAGCAGGAGGTGGCTCAATGCAGCCGCATTTGTTATTTGGCCTCTTGGATGGGTGTTCCAACTTGTAATTGTACGCACTTACAATGAAAGCCCACTGCTGAATTCGACCTGAAGCTATGGGTAGAGTGGCCTTGGCCTCTTTGAGTAGCCTGAGCAGGGGTTTGTGGTCTATTACTACGAAAAATTTTTTCATGGAACTTTCTCACACCAAAGATGACTGCTAAATCTTCCTTCTCTATCTGGGTGTATTTCCGTTCTGCATCAACTAAAGTCTGGGAAGCATACGCTGTTGGGCGTTCCTCTCCATTGGGCTATCTGAGAGCCAACACTACCCCGATATCATACGGGGAGGCATCACATGTCAGCTCTACATCTCACTTGAGATTGTAGTGTGCCAACACCTTAGACAATGATAGCTGCTTCTTCACTTCCCTAAAGGCAACATCTTGGCTATGAGACTCTTCCCAAGGCTGACCCCTTTTCAATAACAAATGTAAGGGTGCCAAGATGGAGGCCAGGTTATGTATAAACTTTCTGTAATAGTTCACCAACCTAAGGAAGGACTCAGTTTCCTGTTCAGACTTGGGACTGGGGCACTTTTGCTTCCAACACTTGTAACCCAGTCTTGTCAGCTCTGTAGCCTAGAAGAAATGTCTAACAACTATGTCCAAGTTCTCTAAGTGCTCCTTATTGTTATTAACATATCTTTCAGAAAAACGGCAAACTGGGGTAGACCTTGTGTAGTGTTCTCCATCGTCCACTGAAAAATAGCACAGACTGATGATACGCCAAATGGCAGTCTCATATAATGGTACAAACCCTTATGGATACTAATTGTAGCATATTTCTGGGAATCCTCATCTAACTACAATTGCAGGTACGCATAGCTCATGTCCAGCTTTGTGAAGGACAGTACACTGCCAGCTTTGCAAATAAATCCTCCATGCAAGGGATTAGATATTTAACCAACTGTGACAATCAGTTTTCTGTTTGTTTAAAACCTTTACAAAGGCGAACAGACCAGTCGGACTTCACAAACGGTTCTGGTTTGATGATTCCATCACTTGCCAGCCTCCTGATTTCTGCCCCTACCTTTACCCGTAACGCAAATGGCACTGGGTGGGCCTTGCAGAATTGTGGAATTGCTTCCTGGTCAACATGCAACGTGGCCTTGGCTCACTTGATATTCCCTAGACCTTCCTGAAAAAACTTCTGGGTATTGAATTAGGACTTCACTCAGGCAGCCATTTCCTACTCAAAAAAACTGTTGAGCCAATCTTGGTGAATCTTTCTCAAACAAATTCACCCCATCAGGCTTGGGCCTGAGCCTTTCACTACAATCACTGTTAACTGAACCAGCTGCTTCTCAAGGGAGACTGGAACTGAAGTTGTACCCTTAACCTGTAAAGGTTCCCTGGTATGGGTTCTCAGTCTGGCCGAGGTCTTAAGGTCATAAGGGTTGAAGTCCAGAGTGAATTTTGGTACAGACTGGTTCTGTGATTGATACATGGCCATATCAGCAATCTCCATTGGAACTAGGTGACCATTTAACCAGACATTTATTTTGATTGGTTCTGATTTGGCTGTTGCTGATCAATATAACTGTTCCAGACCAGCTGTGGGTGGACTTTCTAGAGTGTGCACTCTCCTGAATACCAGCCTGTGGGTTCCCTTACTCAATTCAGGCCCAGTGGGACTCCCTTGCCCTCTCAAGTCCACATATGGGCAGCAAGGACAATGGCCAGCCAGCCCAGACCCTGAAGAAAGTGTTAACCATTTGGCTGAGGCTTGGCTTTGTTTTGAGGTTTTGCTGTGGGCTGACCGAGACTCTCTCTGTTCAGGATATGTCCTGCGTGAGGCTGTGTAATTGCCTTCACTCAAGTGGTGTTCCCCAAGCTCAGTCGAATTTGTGAGGGTGTCCACTTCCATCGGAATACCCTGCAACTCATTTGCTCCACTTGCTGCATTTTCCATGATAGAGCCAGTTGCAGTGCCTGTTTGAAGTCCAGTTGGGCTTCAGCTAGTAGGCACCTTTGCATAGTTACATCATTAATCCCACATACCAAATGGGTCTCTCAGTAGCTCATTAAGGGTTAAACCAAAGTCACATGCCTCTGCCAGTCATCTTAATCTCATCAAAAATCCTGACACAGATTCCCGTGGTTCTTGAACTGCCGAGTAAAACTAACAGTGTCTCAGAATTAGAGGAGACTTGGGGTGGGACTATTCCTTAACTAAATCTGTCAACTCTTGAATGGTTCTAATATCTGGTGCCTCAGGGAAAGTTAGGCTAATAATAACCAAAGATGTTGCAGGCCCACAAGCTGTCAAAAGGATTACTCATTGCTTTTCATCTGCCCCAATGTCATTTGCCCAGAAAAAAAAACATTCTTTCCACATACTGGGTCGAGTCTTCGAGAGCAGAATCAAATGAGTCAAACTTCACAAATAGTGGCATGATGTCAGAAATGCTCACCCAACTCAAAGATGACTGTTGCAAGTGAATTTCTTCAGGAGCACATTTTTTTTCTCTTGTCCCCACTGAAATAACTCCACAGAGGCTCCACTAAGTCACCCTTTATTCACACGTGCATAGTACTTGACGCTGATCCAGCTCTCTCAGAGTGAACAACATGTCTGACACTCCTGTTTATATCTGTCAGCCAGGGCTCCCTGATTGGACCAGATTAACAGCCCCAATCAGGGAACTCATATTCTATGAGGTCCACCTGGTTGACCTCATTACAATCAGTACATAAGAATTCTTGACACTGCAGAAGGTTAAGTAGAAAGGAAGACAACCTCCAGTAGCCCTGTTAATAACAAATGAGATCAGGACTTTTGTGAGGAATGAGCTCAGGTTGGAAGATCAAGATTAGGGCAGCACGGTGGCTCAGTGGTTAGCACTGCTGCCTCACAGCACCAGGAACCCGGGTTCGATTCCAACCTCAAGCGACTGTCTGTGTGGAGTTTGCACATTCTCCCCATGTCTGTGTGGGTTTCCTCTGGGTACTCTGGTTTCCTCCCACAGTCCAAAGATGTGCAGGTTAGGACGGATTGGGCACACAAAGTTGCTTACAGTATCCAGGGATGTGCAGGCTTGGTGGATTAGCCATGGGAATTGCAGAGATAGGGTAGGGGCATGGGTCTGCATGGGAAGCTCTTTGGAGGGTCAGTATGGACTCGACGGGCCAAATGGTCTGCTTCCACACTCTAGGGATTCTATGATCTAATCAGTTTAGGTGAGGATATGACACGGCAATACAAAGAAGCCACTGTCAAAAGTAAAATGGCAGGCACGAGTTAACAAAAGTTTTTTTTAAGAAGTATTGACAAACACACCTATACAAATAAAAGCCATAACACTTTCTCATGTGCAGCCAATGAGTTTCTATCACATATTCCTGAAGCTGGATGACCTTAAACAGTTAATAACCTTCTTACTGCATCTCAAATCATAACCCCAGATTTAAATTCAACAACTGATAGTGTTCATGACAATAGCGTCCACTGAATGTTTGCAGATTTAAACTAGAGATTCCACATTCATTTGCAAGGAACTCGTTACCTCTGATTTCATGATATCCTTGCCCCCAGATAGTTGAGTTATGTTTTCTTTTGGTGACAGGTTTAACATTGGTCTCTCCACGTTACAGTCACTTTCAGCTCCCTTCTTCATTCCCCCGTTCACTCCTGCACTTGCTGCCTCCTTTGTCTCCCATTATTTCTTTTCCCTCTCTTTGCTGCCATCTTTCTTCCCCTTTTGATAGCCTCCTTTCCCCACATAGCTTCTCCCTTCGCCCTGCAGCCCTCTTCCTCCTCCCCACAACTGCCTCTTTTCACTTGTAGTTTCCTTCTCCCTTCCCAGCCCCTTGTAGCCTCCTCCTCCTTTTCTCCCCCCACCAATAGCCCACTTTTCTTCACCTCCACCCCTCACAACTGGACCAGCCAATAGGAATCTGGTATCAGGGCCCAGCTGCAGTCAGATACCTTCCCAGAAATCCAAGCTGCTCCGCCAATCTTTGAAAAGCTCCACCAAAGACGTCTCTGAGCGAAAAAAATTAAAACATTGTCCTCTAGCTCACGACTGACTGACAAGAGGAAATATCATCTCCATTCTTATGTTGTTGAGACCATTCAGGATCTATAGACTTCAATTAGGTCACACCCCCCACCCCACACCCCACACTCTTCTAAACTCTCCTCATAAGCCAACCAGATATCAATTGAGTAAAATATCCTCTGAACCACCTCCAATGCATTTTCATCCTTCCTCAGTAAAGAGACCAAAATTGCAGTGTTCAACATAGGGTTCTCACCAATTCCCTGCGTAACGGAAGCCTAACATCCTTATTTTTATGTTCAGTTCCTCTTGTTGTAAAAGATAGCATCCATTCGCCTTCTCGATTACGTGCTAAGGTTTTGTGATTCATGCCTCAGAACACATAGATCCCTCTGCACACAGTCCGTTTAACTAAGACTCCGTTTTCTCAGTTTTCTTGCTGAAGCAAACAATTTCACATTTTTCCACATTATACGTCATCTGTTAGATTTTTGGCCACTCATATAGTCTATCGTCATACCGCACGGAACAACCAGTCCATGCTCTCAGCCATAATCCCAAACCAAATTAGTCCCACCTGCCTGCTCCTGGCCCATACCCCTCCAAATCTTTCCTATTCATGTATTAAATTTAAATGTATTTTGAATGTTGCACATTCAAATTGTAACCACACCCACCACTTCCTCAGGAAGTTCATTCCACAAGTGAACCATCCTCACTTAACCTTTCTGTAGCCACCTGCAACCTCCTTCTGTCTTCACACCATGCCTTCCCAACTATCTTGGTGTCATCCACGAATTTATTGATTCTGCGTTCATTCTCTTCCTCTAAATCATTGATGTAAATGATAAAATATCAAACCCCCAGCACAGATGCCTGCTTATCACTCATATTTATTTATTTTGGTATTCCCCATAGATACATTTATTTTGTTATGAATGCTACACACACTCTGAAGCAGTTTAGCTTTGTCATCTTACCTAGTCTTTATTGCCAGTCTATTCCTTGGATTTTCCTCTCTGGCCCTTCCTGCCATTCTCTAACCCTCAATTTCCATATTACTATTTTCCTCTCTCACCTTGTCCTTACCCTTTGATATATTTGATCCCGGGACCCCACTATTTAATTTAAAACCCTCTCTACTTCCCGAGTTATGTAGTTTGCAAGCTCACCCGTCCCATCATAGTTCAGTTGTTGACATTCCCAACAGTACAGCCCCCATTTTTCCCTGTATTAGTGCCAATGCCCCACAAACCAGAACCCACTTCTCTCACGGTAGTCTTTGAACCACACATTCATTTCTCTAGTTTCATACACCCTCTTTTCAATTTGCAAGCAGCTCAGATAATAATCCAGATATTATAATCTTTGAGCTTTCACTTCTCACTTTAGCATCCAGTCCCTTCTACTCAGTACAGAAACTCTTTCCTATTTTTATCCATGGCTCAGGATGACTGGGTCCTCCCCCAGCCATAAAGTCTCCTCTTCAGCACTGAACAAATGCGGAGTTGTGAAGGCAGCCCCGTCCATCACAAAAGCTAGCTTTCCTTCCACTGATGCTGTGTACACTTGGTGCTGCCTCGGGAAAGCAACCAACATCAGCAAAGATCCCTCCCCACTCCAGTTATTCTCTCTTCCACTCTGGCAGGAGATACAAAAGTTTGAAAATACATATTAATTGATTCAAAAACAGTTTCTTCCCTGCTGCTGTTATCTGACTTCTCAAAGGACCTCTTATATATTAGAGTTGATCTCTCTCTGCACCTTCTCTGTAGCTGTAACATTATATTCTGCATTCTGTTCGAGTATCTTGATGTAAATTATGTAAGGTATGATTTGGTAGTAAAACAATATTTTTCACTGTATCTCGGTACATGTGACAATGTCAAATCAAGTCAAATCAAAGACAGGGAAGGCAGCGCAGCCGTCCAGACTTTCGCTAAGTGCCGCAGAGAATGGAATCAATCCCTTCCATTAGAATAACCCTAACCAGTACCAGTAGATTGCTATAATATTTTTTTTGCTGAAGAGGAGTCCAGACCCGAAATGAGCTTTCAAAGAACAAAGAACAAAGAAAATTACAGCACAGGAACAGGCCCTTCGGCCCTCCAAGCCTGCGCTGATCCAGATCCTCTGTCTAAACCTGTCATCTATTTTCTAAGGGTCTGTATCCCTTTGCTCCCTGTCCATCCATGTACCTGTCTCGATACATCTTAAATGACACTAACGTGTCTGCGTCTACCACCTCCGCTGGCAACGTGTTCCAGGCACCCACCACGCTCTGTGTAAAGAACTTTCCACGCATATCTCCCATAAACTTTCCTCCTCTCACATTCCTGCTCCTCTGATGCTGCCTGGCCTGCTGTGTTCATCCAGCTCTACACCTTGTTATCTCAGATTCTCCAGTATCTGCAGTTCCTACTATTTCCCAATAGATTGCTAGTTGCTCCCCTATTGGAATAGTTTCTTGCCCTGGTCATTTAGCTCATCTGCTCTAAATTCCCTGCTGTCATCCAAACAAACTGAAAGAACTGCAAACTTCTGGGACAACTGCAGTGGCTAACAACCTTGCCCTCTTACTCTCTGCATTACCAGCCTCACTCCCAACCTTGACTATTAACCAAATCAGAACCCCTTTCTTAAGTGGGGCCTGTAGGAACATGAATCCAGGTGACTCTCCCCTGCCTGATGTGTGGCAGTGTCTGTGGTTCAGCCTCCAGCTTATACACTCTGAGAAGCTGCTGGCACTTCAAGCATTTACTGCAGAAGTATTTGTCCTGGATCACAATACCATCCAGGTGCACCCATACACTGCAGCTTTGCCACATCACCCGTACTGCCATCCTTAGCTACTTTTAATTGTTGAATGATATTATTACTTATGAAAGTAGCTTTCTATATATTTATTGTTCTTGCAAAGATTTGCAAAGCTCGGGTTGTGGATAAGGTTGTTAGCTTGCTCGCCGAGCTGGCTGGTTATCGTACAGATATATCGTCACCATGCTAGGTAACATCATCAGTGTGGCCTCCGATGAAGTGATATTGTTCTACTGCACTTGGAATTTACACAATCCAGTCTGTTAAATTGGGTTGTGTCATTTCCGGTTCTGTTCTGCATGGGTTTGTAAATGGGGTCCGACTGCACATATCTGCTGATTGCATAACAGGTTGAAAACCAGGCCTCTAGGAATTCCCACGCATGGCTTGAAAGTTTGTCATGCCATTTTGCTGTTAGCTGGTGTTCATGTATCCTAACGGCCAGTTTCCTTCTAGTCTGGCCGATGGATGTTTGTTGCAATCATTGCAAGGTATTTTGTAAACTGCATTGGTCCTGCATATCATGGGTATGGGGTTAATGGTCCTTGTGAATTTTTGTCACAGTGTGGCTGTGAGTTTGTATGTTACCATGGTTCCTAGTGATCATAGGAGTCTTGTTGTCAGTTCTGATATGTGATATGATATGATACATATCACTGACAACAAGACTCCTATGATCACTAGGAACCATGGTAACACACAAACTCACAGGCACACTGTGACAAACATTCACAAGGACCATTAACCCCATACCCATGATATGCAGGACCAATGCAGTTTACAAAATACCTTGCAATGACTGCAATGAAAACGTGGAATTGGATCCCATATACAAGCCCATGCAGATCAAAACTGAAATAACACTACTCACTGTAACGGACTGGACTGTATAAATTCCAACTGGAGTAGAACAACATCGCTTTATCAGACGCCTCACTGATTATGTCACCTAACATGGTGACAAAATGGCTGTATGGTAACCAGCCAGCTCGGCAAGCAAGCCAACAACCTCAGCCTTCTACACATTTCATTAATTTTACTAACAATTTATATACTATGTTAAAGTTTAAGAATATTTTAACCACTTTAGAGAGCCTTACCAACCAGCTAGCTCCTTTTCCTATATTCGAGTAGGAACCAATTCCAATTTCTACAGGGTCTTCTGCTCTTCTCTAAGCCAAAAACTTTACGTTAAGAAGTTCTATTTGAATTCTGTAATGCAGATTCAATCCACAATGATCTCCAGTAATGATAGGGGAAGTGACTAAGCCTCTCTTTCATAAGGTACATATAGCAGAATAACACGGTGGGAATAACACGGACTATGGTGTAATATGTGGCAGAAGTGGACAACAAGTGCAGTGAGTCCAATCTTGACTTTGGGAGCAGCTCACTCCATCCTTTCTGCTTTTACCAGGAGCATGGTGATATTCCCACTTGGCAACAGCGTGTTGCCAATTGATGGTCATTATTCATTGTTAAATGCCTTGTCAATGGCCTTCCTACCTGTGATTAATAACCAGACTCCCATCTGAACAAACTCATCAAACACAATTGGGAACAGGGAAATGGCAGATAATTTAAACCAATATTTTGCTCCAGTCATCAGACATTCCAAAGATTTCAGTAAGGTGCTACTGGGAGGAAAGGTCCTCTAACACTCTGTAGCCTGGGAGACAAAGGAATTGATAAACTAATGGGACTAAAGGCAGACAAGTCACCAGGACCTTGTGACCTGCATCTGAGGAAGTGACTGTAGGGAGAGTGAGGTAGTAGTCACAGTATTGCAGAAATCACCGGATTCTTGGATGGTTCTAACAGCTTGGAAACTGCAAATACAATGCTGCTGTTCAAGAAGGTTGGGAGGCAGATAGCAGGAAACTATAGGCCGGTTAGCATAATGTCTATTTGTTGGAAAATTGTTAGAGCCTATATTAAGGAAGAAAGAATAGGACTTTTACAAAATAAAATACAATCAGAGTCAAGGCCATAAGACCATGAGACCATAAGATATAGGAGCAGAATTAGGCCATTCAGCCAATGGAGACTGCACCATCATTTGACCATGGCTGATATGTTTCTCAACACAATTCTCCTGCCGTCTCCCCATAACCCTTGTTTCTTTCACCAATCAGGAACAGAAATAATCAAACTGGAGAGGGTTCAGAAGAGATTTACCAGGATGTTGCCAGGTATGGAAAGTTTGAGTTATAAGGAAAGGCTGGATAGGCTGGGACCTTTTTTTCCACTGGAGCGTAGGAGGTTGAGAGGTGACTGGATAGAAGTTTGTAAAATAATAAGAGATTTGATAGAGTTGATGGTCGTTGTCTTTTCCATAAGATGGGGAATTTCAAGAGAAGGGCGGACATTTTTAAGGCGAGAGGAGAGAGATTTAAAAAAGACAAAAGACACAATTTGTTTACACAGAGGGTGGTTCGTGTGTCGAATGAACTTCCTGAGGAAGTGGTGGATGCAGGTACAATTACAATGTTTAAAAGGTATTTGGATGGATATATGAATAGGAAAGGTCTGGGCCAGGGGCAGTTTAGTTTGGGATTATATTCAGCATGGACTGGTTGGACTAAAGCATCTGTTTCCGCGCTTTATGACTCCATGACTCTATTCATCCTCGATAAGGAAACCAGAATGGCACACGATACTGCAGGGGTGATTTCACGAAGGTCCTGTATAATAGCAGCAAGACTTTTCGGTGCCTGATAGTGAATATTTGCTTATCTGCAACTGGAGTCTATTTATTTTTAGGAAGTAATATTTCCTGTTAAATCCAGAAAATCTGTTTTTCATCAGCTATGTGGAAAAATTGTGTAATTCGAGGAATTTTGCGTAGCTCTAGAAAATCTTTCACTTTTGTGATAACACTGGGAACAGTGGGGCTTGATTTCCAGTGTGCTACTGCAATAAGGTGTGACAAAGTTTGGGGGCCTCACCCGAGATCGATTTTGGAATTTTGGCAAAGATCTGTAACTCGGGTTGTGGATGAGGTTGTTGACTTGCTCGCCGAGCTGGCTTGTTCTCGTTCAGACGTTTCGTCACCGTGCTCGTCAACAACAACCATCCACAACCCGAGCTACAGATCTTTGCCAAAACTTTTAACACCTACGGGCATAACATGCTAAAAATTGCCCGACAATGGGAACGCTTCACTGATGATGTTACCTAGCATGGTGACGAAACGTCTGAACGAGAATAAGCCAGCTTGGTGAGCAGGTCAACAACCTCATCAATTTTGGAAACGGAGGTGATGAAAATTTCGGTGTGCTATTTGGAGATAACACAGGTGAAGGAAAATATCAGAGTCTGTACTACATTTAAGATACGACACTGGAAATGGCAAATGATCTTTTGCACAGTTGTCCTTCAGGGAATTTTCAAATTCCACATTGATTGATTTGATGGGTAAACTGGAGATAGCTTTGCCTGACAGTGTCAAAAAGGCAAATAAAATTAAGGCACTAGCGTAGCACTTGGGTTTAGAGGAAATTTGAGAGATACTATGTCCTCCAGGTAGTGACACATTGGTATCAGGTGATATTCAGTTACACTTAAAGCAGGTTTAAGGAGAAAATTAAGAAACAAGAGGTGGCACAAAAAGATAAGGAAAGAGAGATCACAGAATCCCTACAGTGTGGAAGCAAGCATTCAGCCCATCAAGTCCACACGAACTTTCTAAACAGCATTCCACCCAGATCCACCCCACTACCCCATCCCAGCATTTCCTATAGCCAACTCAACTAACCTGCACATCTTTGGACTGTGGGAGGAAACCGGAGCACCCAGAGGAAACCCATGCAGACACGGGGAGAATGTGCAAACTCCACTTAGACAGTCATCCAAGACTGGAATCAAACCAGAATCCCTGGCACTGTGGGGCAGCAGTGCTAACCACTGACCTACAGTGCTACCCAGGGAGAAAACTAGAATTCGAATTACAAAGGGAAAGAGAAGGAAGACGAGAGGGAGAGAGAGACAGAAGGAAAAAGACAACATGAATATCTGCGTAAAAGAAGATGTCAGATGCTAATGAAAGTCCCAACCGGGGGAATCAGAGCGTTAACTAGAAGTTTAATATAAAAATATTGCAGTTTGCACAGTTCCTACTCAAATGTGAGTAATAGGATGTGGACACATTCATTTGAAAAGATGGCTAGACAACTAAATTGAGCAAAAAAAGACGCTGCTCTTGCAGAGTACATTGGCAGGTAAAGCACAGGAAATTTACACTGTTTTCTCAAGATTATGTTAACAGAAATAAAACTACATTGAGTGCAGATGAGTTAGTGCCTGAGGGAAAGGTTTCTGAATTTAACATTGGGACCGGTTCTAGGGGAGGTGGGACTATTACAAATCGAACGGTCTACACCTGGGCAGGACTGAAACCAATGTCCTTGGGGGTGCTTTTGCTAACGCTGTTGGGGAGGGTTTAAACTAATGTGGCAGGGGGATGGGAACCAAATGAGGAGGTTAGTGGACAGTAAGGAGGTGGTAACTAAAGCCTGTAAGGTACTAGATAATGAAGTCAGTGTGACTAAGGGGAAGAGTAGGCAGAGAGCAGATGATGAACGCAAAGGGACTGGTGGTCTGAGGTGCATTTGTTTTAATGTGAGAAGTGTAGTAGATAAGGCAGATGAACTTAGGGCTTGGATTGGTACCTGGGAGTATGATGTTATTGCAATTACTGAGACTTGGTTGAGGGAAGGGCAAGATTGGCAACTAAATATCCCAGGATATAGATGTTTCAGGTGGGATAGAGAAGGAGGTAAAAGGGGTGGAGGAGTTGCATTACTGGTCAAAGAGGATATCACAGCTGTGCCGAAGGAGGGCACTGTGGAGGACTCAAGCAGTGAGGCAATATGGGCAGAGCTCAGAAATAGGAAGGGTGCAGTAACAATGTTGGGGCTGTACCACAGGCCTCTCAACAGCGAGCGTGAGATAGAGGCACAAATATGTAGACAGATTATGGAAAGACGTAGGAGCAACAGGGTGGTGGTGATGGGAGATTTTAATTTTCCCAACATTGACTGGGATTCACTTAGTGTTAGGGGTTTAGATGGAGCAGAATTTGTAAGGAGCATCCAGGAAGGTTTTCTAGAGCAGTATGTAAATAGTCCAACTCGGGAAGGGGCCATACTGGACCTGGTGTTGGGGAATGAGCCCGGCTAGGTGGTTGAAGTTTCAGTAGGGGATTACTTTGGGAATAGTGATCACAATTCCGTAAGTTTTAGAATACTGATGGACAAAGACGAGAGTGGGTCCTAAAGGAAGAGTGCTGAATTGGGGGAAGGCCAACTATAGCAAAATTCAGCAGGAGCTGAGGAATGTGGATTGGGAGCAGCTGTTTGAGGGTAAATCCACATTTGATATGTGGGAGGCTTTTAAAAAGAAGTTGATTAGAGTGCAGGACAGACATGTCCCTGTGAAAATGAAGGATAGAAAGGGCAAGATTAGGGAACCATGAATAACAGGTGAAATTGTGAGACCAGCAAAGAGGAAAAAGGAGGCATACATAAGGTCTAGGCGACTGAAAACAGACGAAACTTTGGAAGAATATCAGGAAAGTAGGACCAATCTGAAACGAGGAATTAAGAGGACTAAAAGGGGTCACGGAATATCTTTAGCAAACAGGGTTAAG
Source organism: Ginglymostoma cirratum (assembly GCA_024137785.1). Taxonomy (NCBI): domain Eukaryota; kingdom Metazoa; phylum Chordata; class Chondrichthyes; order Orectolobiformes; family Ginglymostomatidae; genus Ginglymostoma; species Ginglymostoma cirratum. The sequence continues at coordinate 2,385,690 of JAHRHZ010000119.1, read as the reverse complement.
GAAAATCCCAAAGCCTTTTATTTGTACATAAGAAGCAAGAGGGTAACTAGAGAAAGGGTTGGCCCACTCAGGAAAAAGAAGGGAAGTTATGCAAGGAGTCGGAGAAAATGAGTGAGATTCTTAATGAGTGCTTTGCGTCGGTATTCACTGAGGAGAGGGACACGACAGATGTTGAGGTGAGGGACAGATGTTTGATTACTCTAGGTCAAGTCAGCATAAGGAAGGGGGAAGTGTTGGGTATTCTAAAAGGCATTAGGGTGGACAAGTCCCCAGGTCCGGATGGGATCTATCCCAGGTTATTGAGGGAAACGAGAGAGGAAATAGCTGGGGCCTTAACAGATATCTTTGCAGCATCCTTGAGCACGGGTGAGGTCCCGGAAGACTGGAGAATTGCTAATGTTGTCCCCTTGTTTAAGAAGGGTAGCAAGGATAATCCAGGTAATTACAGACCAGTGAGCCTGACGTCAGTGGTGGGGAAGCTGCTGGAAAAGATACTGAGGGATAGGATCTATTTACATTTAGAAGAAAATGGGCTTATTAGTGATAGGCGGCATGGTTTTGTGCGGGGAAGGTCATGTCTTACCAACTTGATAGAATTCTTTGAGGAAGTGACAAAGTTGATAGATGAGGGAAGGGCTGTAGATGTCATATACATGGACTTCAGTAAGGCATTTGATAAGGTTCCCCATGGTAGGCTGATGGAGAAAGTGAAGTTGCATGGGGCCCAGGGTGTACTAGCTAGATGGATAGAGAACTGGCTGGGCAACAGGAGACAGAGAGTTGTAGTGGAACGGAGTTTCTCAAAATGGAGAACTGTGAACCGCGGTGTTCCACAGGAATCCGTGTTGGGACCACTGTTGTTTGTGATATACATAAATGATCTGGAGGAAGGTGTAGATGGTCTGATTAGCAAGTTTGCAGATGACACTAAGATTGGTGGAGTAGCAGGTAGTGAAGGGGACTGTCGGAGAATGCAGCAGAATATAGATAGATTGGAGAGTTGGGCAGAGAAATGGCAGATGGAGTTCAATCCAGGCAAATGCAAGGTGATGCATTTTGGAAGATCCAATTCAAGAGCGAACTATACGGTAAATGGAAAAGCCCTGGGGAAAATTGATGCACACACAGATCTGGGTGTTCAGCTCCATTGTACCCTGAAGGTGGCAATGCAGGTCGATAGAGTGGTCAAGGTGGCATACGACTTGCTTTCATTCATTGGACGCGGTATTGAGTATAAGAGTTGGCAGGTCATGTTACAGTTGTATAGGACTTTGGTTCGACCACATTTGGAGTACTGAGTACAGTTCTGGTCACCACATTACCAAAAGGATGTGGATGCTTTGGAGAGGGCGCAGAGGAGGTTCACCAAGATGTTGCCTCATTTGGAGGACGCTAGCTATGAAGAGAAGTTGAGTAGATTAGGATTATTTACATTAGAAAGACGGAGGTTGAGGGGGGACTTGATTGTGGTCTACAGAATCATGAGATGTATAGAGAGGGTGGATAGCAAGAAGCTTTTTCCCAGGGTGGGGGACTTAATTACTAGGGGTCACGATTTCAAGGTGAGAGGGGAAAAGTTTAAGGGAGATATGTGTGGAAAGTTCTTTACGCAGAGGGTGGAGGGCGCCTGGAACGCACTGCCAGCGGAGGTGGTAGGGGCAGGCACAATAGCGTCATTTAAGATGTATCTAGACAGATACATAAATGGGCAGGGAGCAGAGGGATACAGATCCTTGGAAAATAGGCGACAGGTTTAGATAGAGGATCTGGATCGGCGCAGTCTTGGAGGGCCGAAGGGCATGTTCCTGTGCTGTAATTTTCTTTTTTCTTTGAAAGAGTTGGGGCAAACTAATTTTGAACTTGAAAGGATTGAGCAGAGTAATTTTGACAGGTACATATGCAAATTAGAAGTTGAAATGAAATGTGAAGCCCTTTGAGAGAGTATTCTCTAAGAGGAATTTAAAAACTCACTATATTCTGTAATAAGAATTCTGTCTGTGTATGTGAGTGTATGTGTGTGCGTGTGTGTGTGTATGTATCAGTGTGTCTGTGTGTGTATGTATCAGTGTGTCTGTGTGTGTGCGTGTGTGTGTGTGCGTGTGTGTATGTATCAATGTGTCTCTGTGTGTGAGTTTGTGCGTGTATGTATGTATCAGTATGTCTGTGTGTGTGAGTGTGTGTGGGGGTGTGTGTGTGATTGTGTGTATGTATCAGCGTGTCTCTGTGTGTGAGTGTGAGTGTGTGCATGTGTGTATGTATCAGTACGTCTCTGTGTGTGAGTGTGTGTGGGGGTGTGTGTGTATGTATCAGTGTGTCTCTGTGTGTGAGTGTGTGTGGGGG
>JAHRHZ010000119.1:2368307-2383250 GCA_024137785.1 Ginglymostoma cirratum | reverse complement strand
GTGAATGTTAGTGTGCATGTGTGTGTGTGAGTGTGAGTGTGAGTGAGTGTGTGTGTGTCTGTGAGTGTGAGTGTGTGTGTGTGAGTGTGAGTGTGTGTGTGTGAGTGTGAGTGTGTGTGTGAGTGTGAGTGTGTGAGTGTGAGTGTGTGAGTGTGAGTGTGTGTGTGAGTGTGAGTGTGAGTGTGTGTGTGAGAGTGTGAGTGTGAGTGTGTGTGTATGAGTGTGAGTGTGAGTGTGAGCGTGTGTGTGAGTGTGTGTGTGAGTGTGAGTGTGAGTATTTCGGGACGTGCCTGTTCAACAAGGGAAATAGCCTCAGCAGCTCATGTGGTGCCACCTCCTGGAAGTGAGCAGTTTCTTGATCCTGGATGTGGCTGACAGCAGCAGCATGTGATAGGCCCGTGCAATGCCCCTAGATCGGCAGGTTGTGGTACGGGGATGGTAGTGGTTAGGGGAAGCGAGCCCTCTTTCCCATGGCCTTAGTTGCTAACACCTACTGTCACCAAATAACAGCGAGTCCAGAGGGCCCCAGAGCAGCAGCTCCCTGGGACAGGATTTCCTGTTCCTGTTTCTCAGGCTGGAGTTCCTCTCTCTAGCCCATGGATGGAGGAGGGTGAACTTGCCACAGTAGCCCATTAGGTCTACCATATGATGTTTCAGGGCAAATTGTTTCATAGGATTAGCTCAACATAGAAGGGGGCTATTCAAATCCATTGTGTCTGTAACGACTTGTCTGCCTCCTCTCCACCTATCCTCTCCTCTATCCATCTTCTATCCGCCTCCCCCTCTCTCCCTATTTATTTCAGAACCCTCTTCCCCTCCCCCATTTCTGATGAAGGGTCTAGGCCTGAAACGTCAAGTTTTCCTGCTCCTATGATGCTGCTTGACCTGCTGTGTTCATCCAGCTCCACACCTTGTTATCTTTTATATCTGTGTCTGTAACATCTCTTTAAGTGAGTGATTTAATTATTCACACTCCCCTGCTTTTACCTAGTTGTGCAGCAATTGGTCACATTTATGTCCAGTTCCATTTTCACAGCTTATTATCAGAATTTCCAGAGTTGGAGAGCAGTGTCTGTGTGGGCCAAGCAACTGTAAAACCTTTGCAGAAGATCACATTCAAGAGGAGTCCTGCAAACAGAATAAGGAACTCTATAGAAATAATAGGAACTGCAGATGCTGGAGAATCCGAGATAACAAGGTGTGGAGCTGGATGAACACAGCAGGCCAAGCAGCATCATAGGAGCAGGAAAGCTTGACGTTTCGGGCCTAGACCCTTCATCAGAAGGAAAGGAACTCTATAGTGTGTTTGTTGACCTGAACAAGGTTTTTGACACTAAACCAGAAGGCTGTGTGGAAGACTCTGAACAGTATGTCTGCCCTGAAAATTGTTCACTTGTTTCATGATGGCCAGTGTGTTGCAATGTGAGAGGTCACCAGCTGATTTTCCAGTCGCCAGGCAAGGCTGTGCACTCCAGTGCTGTTTGCTGTATACATCTTGGCCGTGTACCAGGGTATACTTAATGATTTTGTCACAGGGGCACACATTCAATTCAGGACCAATGCATCTTGGTCACAAGTCGCTGCACTCTGATTGCACAGTCTCCAGGGGACATGTAGTTGCTTGTTTATCACTTTTCCCTTGCCATGCCCCTCATGATTTTATAAATTTCTATAAGGTCACCCCCTCAGCCTCCGGCACACCAGGGAAAATAGATCCAGCCTACTCAGCCTCTCCCTATAGCTCAAACCCTCCATCCTCAGTAAAATCCTTGTAAATCTTTGAGTTGGCAGAAATTTGAGGGGAAAGGGTATTGGAGTATTGGGGAACTGAAAGGGTATTGGGGAACATCATGGGGAACAATGTCAGGAGGCTGTTTGAATAGGGAGCTGGTCATAGCTTGGAGGCATTGTCAGGCCTACAGCATGTTATCTCAACTCAGGAATGTGAGTGACATTACATTTAGTGTGAACATGGCCATCTGTGTGAGCTCTGAATCCGGGAGTGGGTGTGCTGTATGTTTAACTTTCAACTCTGGGAAATCAATACTCAGTGTTATTCATTGACAGAATATGACGATGCGAATGCTGTGCATGATCTGAGCCTGAGACAGTGAACCATGTCATTTACTGAAACTAGTTGTGTTTACCTTGGAAGCTCTGCAGCTTGCCTGTGGCAGTCATATTATTCAACTACACAATGCAGGAATCAATGAATTGCTTTATAGCAACTGGATCCAATTACTCTTTCCAGACAAACTGTTGATCCCTGATGTTTTACTATTCTCGGGAAGCATCATTTCGATGAGATGCTGAATTAAGGTCCCATCTACTTGTTTAAGTGACGCAAATTATCTCATGGTACTATTTCAAAGAGGATCTGGGGAAACTGTCCTGGTGTCCTGGCTATCCCTCAGTCTACACCACAAAAGCAGATACCTGGTCAATATCACATTGCTAACTACACTTGTATAAATGTTAGTAGAATACAGATGTTAGGCTGTGATACTAAAGGAATATTATGACCCCAAGCCTCTCTTACTTCTGAGACACTACGGGTTTTACTCAGCAATTTGAGAACCATGGGAATCCATGTCAGGATTTTTGACTAGATTAAAGCAATGGGCAGAGGCATGTGACTTTAACAAGATGCTGTAAAAACCGTTTGGTATTGTGGAGTTAATGATGTAACCATGCAAAAGTGAACTGGAAATCCAACTGGACTTCAAACAACATAACAGAAGCAGAAGGAGAGGATTATTTTTGAATATTCTACAATGAAGACAGATATTGATTCTTCCTTCCAATCTCTGTCAGTTCCTTCTTTCCTATTATTAATTCCCCAGGCTCATTTTCTAAGGGACTAACATTTACTTTAGTTACCCTCTTCCTTTTCCAGAAGCCCTTCTTTGAAGAGTGGCTTGTGATTTTTTTTTTCCATTCATCTGAGAAAGCAGACAAAGACTTGTTTTAACATTTCATTGGAAAAGTAGCACTTTCAATAGTGCAGACTTTCCAGTAGTGCACTGAGGTATCAACCTTGTTTAAATGCTCAGGTTTCTGGAGTTGGCTCAAATCCATAAACTTCTGGAACAGTGGAAAGATAAATAACATTCAGCTGAAATTTATTCAGTGCTCCAATTGCTGCAACTCTTAAGTTTTTCCACATAAATGATATTATTAATGTTACATTCTTCTTCCATGTAAGCATAGGAATCAAACACAAGAGTTGGTATTTTTCATTTGACGATAAGACTGAATATTTGTCACGCTCATTAAGAGCCAAGTATAATGCATGTAACGTCCACCCTGCTGCAAGTAACTAATAACTCATGGGACAAAAATAACTACATCCTGCTCAGGTATTGATTGACAGCAGTTTTTGGATATGCCGCTTTGAAGGTATATGCACATCATATCACAATCATTACAAGATATATTTTAGGTTTCATCTCCAGGCAGCTCATCTGGCTTGGCTGGCTACAATGAAGCCCACACAGTGAAAATCTGGCTGCTTCTTTCCAACGTGTGTGACACATCCAGCAAATTTCACAGTGAGGGTGAAAATCTCCGCCTCTCTGTCTGCACATTTGGTTACTGTCAAACAGAATTAAGCAATTCCTCATGGTTCGGGTTTGAACTGTGGTCTGAAACATTCAGAAATGAGACTGAGTCGGGGGCAGGGAGTTGTGGATGACTGGAGGGAAAACCCCAGTACCATGGTAGCTGAGGCTATTCTGGGAAAAGATAGAGAGGCTGGTAGGCAGATTAGAAAGGTAATAGTTGTGGGTGACTCAATAGCTTGAGTCTAGTTTGCAGCTGAGATTGTGAATCGTTGAGATCTGTTACCTTCCAGGTATAAGGGCTCAGGACATAATGGAACAGATCGACTAATTTCTGGAAAAAGAAACTGTACAACCAGTGGGGGGGTCATTGTTCATGTGGGAACCAATGACATAGGGATGGATAGCTTGGAGATCCTGCAGAATCAGTTTCAGGAATTAGGGAATAGGTTGAAGGGCAGGACCTCGAGGGTAATAATCTCAGAAATACCGCTGTGCCACAAGGTCACCATTTAGGCAAAAGCAGATCGCAGAGGTAAATGTGTGACATGAGGTGTGGTGTAGAAGGGAGGGGTTTCGGGTTTTAGCACATTGAGATCACTTTTGGGAAATGAGAAAGCTATTCAGAAAAGATGGGCTTCACCTGAGCAGAAGATGAACTACTCTCCTGGCTGAGAGAATAAATAGTGTAGTTGGGGGTGGATTTAAACTTGTAAGGCATGGGGTTCAGTTGATTAATGAGCCTATTTTTGGCAGTACCAGAAAGGGCAGAGGAGAGAAGATGGGGACCAGGGTAAAGGAATTGAGAGAAGACTCAATTGAGAGAAGAGCTAACAGTGACCAAATAAATTATCGTCTTCTAATAGATAAGAAAGAGATAAGGGCAGGGTTGAATAGTAAATATGTAAATGCATGGAGTATAATCAACAAAATTGGGGAACTGGAAACTGAAATTAACCTAGATATGACATAGCAGCATTGATAAAACATGGTTCAAGCCAGAATAGGACTGGATACTTAACATCCTGGGTTATAAGACTTTTTGTAGAAACAGGATGTGTAAAAGGGAGGGAGGCGTAAGAGTCTTGGTCAAAGAGAGTATCATAGCCCTTGAATGAGATCTGATTCTTGAATAAAATATATACGGTTAGAGGTGAGAAACAGGAGGGAAGCTATAACTTTGGGTATTTATTTTGGACCTTTGAATAGTGGAGAGCAAGTAGAAGAGAGCATTTGTTAGCAGATTATGGAGATCTGCAGGACATGTAGGGTTGTGATAGTTGGTGATTCCAATTACCCTTTGGGTAAACTGGGAAAAAGGTCGAGCGTGGGGCATGGAAGGGGACAAATTCCTGCAATGCGTGCAGTGGAACTTTCTGGAATAATACATTCCCAGTCCTACAAGGGAAGGAAATGTGCTGGATCTGGTCCTAGGAAATGAGCCAGGCCAAGTGGAGAATGTCAGAGTCAGGGAGCATTTGGGAAATAGTGATCATAACACAATAAGATTCAATATTAAGTTGGAAAAGGATAAAAAAAAGTCAAGGAATGAGACCCCAGATTGGAGAAGGGCAAATTTTAGGGGTCTAAAAGTTGAACTGGAGCTCGTCGATTGAAAACAGATTTTGGTGGATAAAAAAATGAAAGAATTTGAAAAAACCAGATAAATAGGGTACCAGCTAGGTACACACCCATTGGAAATAACGATGAGGTATCTAAAACTCGAGTAACCTGAACAATAAGGATATTTATGAGAAAACAAGGAAGAAAAGGAAGGCACACGATACATACTGGAATAATAATAGCAACAGAAATCAGGAAGAGTATCTCAAATGTAGGAGAGACGCTAAGGTGGGCATAAGGAAGGGTAAATAGAAGCATTAGGAAAGGATGGAAGACTGCACCAAAACGAATGTTCTTCAAACATATTCATAGTAAAAGATTAGTGAAGGATAGAGTGGGGTCCATAAGGAACAAGCAGGGTAAGCCGCTCACTGAAGCAAAGAATTTGGCAGAGGTACTAAATCAATATTTTGCCTCTGTCTTTACCAAATTAGAAGGTGGTGACGATGGCCCAGTTGAAAGTTTGTGTGTTGAGCAATTGAGCAGTATAGTGATAGATAAGGAAGAGGTGCTAAAAAGTCTGGCAACACCTAAGATAGAGAAGTCACCAGACCCAGATAGGATGCATCCTAGATTGCTGAGAGTGGTAACACAGCAAATACTCACTGTTATATTGCTAGCGCCTGGCCTGCTCTTGTAGCCTCTATATTTATATGGTGAGTCCAGTTGAGTTTCTGGTCAATGATAATACCCAGGACATTGATAGCGGGGTGTTCAGTGATGGTAACAGCATGGCTTAGATTGTTTCTTATTGGGGGTGGTCATTGCCTGGCATTTGTGTGGCACAAATATTATTGAGCTTTTGTTTTAACCTAAGCCTAGATATTGTCTATGTCTTATTGCATTTGAACATGGACTGGGTCAGTATCTGAAGGGTTGCAAATGGTGCTGACCTATGTGCAATCATCAGTGAACATTCCCACACCTAACCTTAAATGATAGAGGAAGGTCATTAAAGAAGCAGCTGAAGATGTTTGGTCCTCGGACACTACCCTGAGGAACTCCTGCAGAAATGTCCTGGATCTGAGATGACTGACCTCTAACAATCACAACCATCTTCCTATGTGTCAGGTAGGTCTCCAAACAGCAAAGGGTTTGCCCCCTGCCCTCTGAATGTCTGATAGTTGGATGAGATTCTCACTCTTTCGACCCTGGTTAGTAACCAACCAGAAGCTGTGAAAGATGGAGGAAGGTGATACGGAGGTGGACTCTGGGCTTCAACAGTATATGTGTGTAGAAAGTGATCTCATACCAGCAGCTGATTGAAAAAAACGGGAGAGTATAAAGATGAGCAAGAGAAGGGCAACTAGAAACTGTAGAATTAATGGAACAGGGAAGAAAGAGAAAATTTTGCCAGCAGTGTGCCAAATTTGAACATGAGGAACCATGCCACTCACAACAGTCTGCACAATGGGCTAAAGCACATGGGCCAGCTGATATAACGCAGCCATTGTGACTACCCTGGAGAAGGTGAAAAAAAATGACGAGGGATAAACCATCACAGTGACACTGACTGTGACCTATTCTCCCCATTGTGAGAAGAGTTAGATGTTACAGGAAATGTGGGCTTGAAGCTGAGAGACAAAAATAAGCTTTGAATAAGAATAAGAAAAATAAGAATTAAGAATTAGCTTAATTGTCATACGTTATCACATGAGTACAGTGAGAGATCTTTGAGAGGAAAGACGGAGTAACTTGCAGTTATCTTGAAATCGTCTGGACCTCTCAACGTACTTTACAGCCAATGGAGTTCTTTTGACAGAGGTGGTAAGAACTGCAGAAGTTGGAGTCAGAGATAACAAGGTGTGGAGCTGGAGGAACACAGCAGGCCAGGCAGCATCGAAGGAGCAGGAAAGCTGATGCTTCAGGTCGAGACCCTTCTTTATTTTTCTGAAGAAGGATCCCAAACCGAAACGTCAATCTTCCTACTCCTCTGATGCTGCCTGGCCTGCTGTGTTCCTCCAGCTCCACACTGTGTTATCCATGAAGTGCTTTTGACATTTGGATTATTAGAATGTGGGGAAAAGAAGCAACAAAGTTTGTGTACAGCAAGATTCCACAAATAGCAAGGAGATCAGTTATTTTAATGATATTAATTAGGGGTCAAATATGGCCAGGACATGTGGGAGGATTCCTTTGATCTTCAAACAAACACATGAAATCTATCTACGGGGGCAGATGGGGCCATGGATTAACAGCCTCATGTGAGCAACAGTACAGCGTTCTTTCGGTATTGCACTGGAGATACTGCAAGTGAGGTCTCTACAAAATGGGAATTGGATGCACAGCTTCCACACTTAGAGACAGGAGTGCTAGGCCTGAGTCCAAACCAACTGCTGTGATACTGACCACAACATGTCACAATTTGAGTTTCTTCCGTAAAAGGAGAAAGATGGTTTGTAAAACAAAAGATTTTGCGGAAACGCAGATTTGACTAAAATAAAAGAAACTGGACCTATTTTCCTTGGAGCAGAGCAGATTACCGGGCAATCAAAATTATGAAAAATTTTTGACAGGGTAAAGAAGGATATTCTATTTCCACTAGTTGTTACGTCAATAATTAGGGGGTCACAATTTCAAGATTGTCAGTAATAGAGTTGGAAGTGAGATGAGAGGAAAGTCCTTCACTCAGAGAGTTATTAGGATTTGCAATGTGCTGCCTGGGAAGGTGGTGGAGGCAGATTCTTCAGGGAGTTGGATATGTATTGTAAGGTGACGAATTTGGAGGGCTAAGGAGATAGGGATGGAGAATGAGACTAGCTCGGTAGCTCTTTCTGGAGCTGGTTCAGACACAATGGGCCAAATGGCCTCCTTCTGAATTGGAAAAACAAAATCCATGATTCTGTAATAAGACAGAATCTGTCCAAAGTAGACTTGGAACAGCTACTTGTGGGAAAGTCGACAGCAGAACAATGGAGGGCGTTCAGAAAGGAAACGGTGAGAGGACAGGCCCAACATGTTCCCTTTAGTGTGAAATGTAGAAGCAACAAGTCCAGAGAAACCTGGATGTTTAGAAATGCTCAGGACTGGATAAGAAGAAAATAAAGACTTTTAACAAATACAAAGGGAGCAAATCAGCAGAAGCCCGTTGTAGCATAAAAAGTGAGTCAGGGGTTGGGGGAATGGTGGATCTCAAGAAGCAATCACAATAGCAAAGAGGAGGAACGAGAAAACACTGGTGAGTAAAATTAGGGAGAAATCCAATATATTCCAGTAGTATATCAAGGAGAACAGAATGACCAGGGAAAGTGCTGGGGTCATTGGGAACCAAGGGGACAATCTGTGTGCGTAACATTGGTCGAGTGATAGATGAAACTTCACATCTGTCTTTACTCAGAAGAAGAGAGACTGAATAAGCCCAGGTTATTTTCCTTGGAGCGGAGAAGGTTGAGGGGGGATTCTGACAGAAGTGAAAAAGATTGTGAGGGTCATAGACAGGGTAGCTAGAAAGTAAATGTTCCTCTTAGTCAAAGAGTCAATAATAAGGGGGCATAATTCTAAAGTGAAAGGCAGAATGCTCAGAGGGGATTTGAGGCAAACTTTTTTTTTACCCAAAGGGTGGTGGGGGCCTGGAATGCTGTGTCTGGGTGGGTATTTGAGGTGGGGGGTCTCATAATCTTTAAAAATGTAATTGGATGACCACTTGAAATGTCATAACATTCAAGGCTATGGGCCAAGTGCAGGTGAGTGGAGTTAGTGTAGGTAGAGCAGCACAGACTTGATGGATGGAAGGGCCTCTTCCGTGCTGTACGACCCTATGACTCCATAACGTGGAAGTTGAGAAATGGGACAATGATTTTTGCAGGTTAGAATGTTATTTTATTTTTCAGAAAGGGATTGGTCTTAGCTTAGAAAGAATGCTCATGGAGTCATAGACTTACACAGCAATGGAAACAGACCCTTTGCTCCAACTCATCCAAGGTATCCAGGTATCCTAAATTGACCTAGTCCCATTTGCCAGAGAAGTAACCATTGACAATTTCAGCTACTGTGTTGGTTAAGAAAGAGAGTTGGCTGGTCAGGTATCGACTGGGAAGGAAACTGTGCAAGCTGCAAGGATGGCAAGGTGGCTCAGTGGTTAGTGTTGTTGTCTCACAGTGCCAGGGAACCAGGTTTGATTCCAGCCTTGGCTGACTGTCTGTGTGGAGTTTACAGGTTCTCTCTGTGTTTATGTACGTTTCCACTGGTTTCCTCCCACAATCCAAAGGTATTCAGGTTCAGTGGATTGGCCATGGTGAACGGCCCACAGTATCCAGAGATGTGTAGGCTAGCCACAGTAAAATACAGGGGGATGGAGTGGGTTGGGGTCCTGGATCTGGTTGGCCTCTTTGGAGGGTTTGTGCATACTCAATGGGCTGAATGGCCTCTTCATGCTTTGTAGAGACTCTATGTAGATTTCAGGGTCAAAATCAGTTTCTGGAGAGAGAAGTTTCAGAAGAATGGGTGAGTGGGAACCTGGAGGGAAGGGAAGGAGGAGAACACAATGGAGTGGGGGGTTCCCTCAGACTTGGGGATTAATGAGTCCTTCGTTGGACACACTAGACACTCAAAGTGGCAGTTAAATGTGTTCAAGATGAGGTCACTATAAATAGAAGGCTACTGAAGTTTAAGGTAAGCATTTTCTGCTGAGGGAGATTCAGACAATAAATGACTGGGTCAGTTCTGTTCCAATAAAACACCAGTTATGGGGAGTAATGCGAAGGATTGTTAACCCTGGGTCTCCAGATAGTGGCTATGTGCAATTCTGGAGAAAAATCAGAGATGTTAAAAGTAAATACAAATATTGAAAACAGGATACGTGAAAAGGCTGTTTGCTTTCTATCCTATTGAATATTGAGTCTATTTGCAAATTGGCATAGGGAGACAATCCTTCAGAGGGACGGGTGTGTAGCCTGACTCATTGCTGAAGCATAGGCAAGTCATTCGATAAAACCTCCAGGAACAGACATAAAAAACAGAGCTAGCAACACTCCTAAGGCTAAAGGAGAGAATGAGAGGAACTGCATTGAGGAAAAGGTAGAGTGAGAGAAACAGGGTATCAGAAAGATAAAGGTGCATGGGGAGTTTAGAAATTGATAATTAACCGAGGTCAAGGAATTTTGAGACTTTTGTAGATCATGGTTTTAAAGGCAGAGAGTGAGACTGGATGTTTGTATTTGGATTGGCAAAGATACAGAGAAACAGTTCTGAGGAAGGGTCACTGGACCTGAAATGTTAACTCTGTTTTTTCCCTTCACAGATGCTGCCAGACCTGCTGAGCTTTTCCAGCAACTTCTGTTTTTGTTCCTGATTTACAGCATCCGCAGCCGTTTCGGTTTTTATAAAGAAACAAAGATTGGGATCAGGTCATAGGTCATAGCAGGTCATAGGGGCTGACAGGACACCAGGAAAAACCAAGGACATGAAAGGGAGTTCGAGGAAGATGAGGAGAACGCTGAATTCAGAGAAAAGCTGCGAGGGAACATCGGGAATTACAAAGAGGAATGATCGGTAGGAGGGACAAAATGAGGAGAAAAAGGAAAGGGCCTTAGGGAATAATGCAGAGTAGATTTCATTGGAGTAGATTTCATTGGAGTAGAATTGTCAGGGAGGAAGGGTGGGGGAAAATGACAAAATTTTAAATGAAGCTGTGAGGAGTGGATCCTAAATGAGTAGAGTGAAAGATTAAGGTGTACCTTCACTGCCGCACCTTAGACTGTGCCATGCTGTAAAGTACAGCCCAGTGTAGACAGCAGTCAATGCCAGTGAGCTCAATACCTCTGTAACAGGAAGGTAATACAATCACGCACAACAAGATCAGAGATGACCAGTATCCTGAGTAAATGAACATTCTGCAGGCAGGCACAGGGGTCAGTCTGATTGTACAACAGTGAGGTCTGGGTTGGGAATGTGGAAAAAAGCATGTGTTTTCGCAAGGATAGAAGAGGAGAGTGAGGAAGTTTGAGACTTTGAACAGTAGCCTGGAGAAGGGGGGATGGTGTGGTCGGTGCTGCTGAAGGTGATACAACAGGCAGCACAGAGAACATGAAGACAAGCATGGAAGTTAAGCATGAGCTTGCTAACTCAGAGAAATTGATGCAAGAAATAATATTGACCGACGTTAGCTCTGTAAGCTTGACATCAACCACGCTGCAGTTTTTGCAAGTCTGTAGTTGCATTAAGCCATGCTTATTGATTGGCAAGGGATCCCAGCTTTAAAATTTTCCTCCTTAGATTCAGGCCCTCCATGGTCTTGCTATCCCCATCCCAATCACTTCCTCCAGGCTGATGATCTTCGGTCACCTCTGGCTGGTCTCCTGGTCATTTCCACTTTCCCTTTGGAGCAGCAGCAACAGACAATCCTTCACTTTCCCAAACATTCCCCCTTCCCTTCAAAGTACTGTGTGACAGAGAGATTTAGAAAAGACATGAGGGACAATTTTTTTTTAGACAGAGGGTGGTTCGCGTGTGGGATGAACTTCCTGAGGAAGTGGTGGATGTGGGTACAATTACAACGTTTAACAGAAATTGGAAAAAGTACACAAACAGGAAAGGTTTGGAGGGATATGGGCCAGGAGCAGGCAGGTGGGACTAGTTTACTTTGGGATTATGTTTGGCATAGACTGGTTGGACCGAAGGGTCTGTATCCATGCTGTATGGTTCTATGTCGATCAAGTGTTTGGTTTCCTCTCCTGAAACATATACTTCCACTCAGATTAAATGCTTGTTTGATAATTTTCCTCTTGAGGTCTCTTGAGATATTTTCTGAGATTATAGCTGCCATACAAATGTTACAAAAGAGGGGAGTTTGATAAGCAATGCATACACAAGTTTAAATTTTACTCACTCCCCCACCTACACTGAGTGGCAGGAGTGTGTATTAGCAACATGCGTGCACTGTCTGTGTTTTACTGTACGCACCATCCATTGTGTACTATTTGAGAAGTGGTGAAAGCCTAGTGGTAATATTCCTGGATTGTTAATCCAGAAACCCAGAAGATGTTCTGGGGACCTGGATTGAAATCTCACTGTGGCGGATCATAGAATCCCTACAGTGCAGAAAGAGGCCAGATGGCTGACTGCATCTGCACCGAGTCCCACAGTCCAAAGATGTGCAGATTAGGTGAATTTGCCATGCTAAATTACACATAGTGTCCAGGGGTGTGTAGGTTAGGTGCGTTAGCCATGGGAAATGCAGGGTTACAGGGATAGGCTAGGGACATGGGTATGGGTGGGATGCTCTTTGGAGATTCGGTGTGGACTCGATGGGCCAAATGAATTGATTCCACACTGTAGTGATTCTATGATTCTGTATGTGCTAGCCACAGTGTGGTGGGTAGTACCGTAAACACGGGCAGTTTATCCCCCTTGCTTGTTGCTTATAGCATGTTAGAACAGCAAAAGAGCGGGCTCTGTGATGGGGCACAGGAACAGAGCTGCAGAGGGGAAGAGTGTGCTCAGGATGTGTGAAGAAGGATGCTGTGCTGGGGTAGGGCAAAGGTACAATCATTAGCAGGCTGTAAATGGAGGAGAACAGTTTTAAACCAGTCAACAAAGGAATGCTTAAGTCAGAAACAGGTGGACATGAACTTACAACATCCTTGAAAATTAATGCGGAATCTCGCACTTAAAGTCAAATTTGACCAGAACCAAATTTGACAAATGGGGACACGGATAGTGGTTACCATTGCAACGAATACTGTGTCAAATATTACACTGAATTCTAAGACACATTTAAAAGTATAGTTACTTCCTGGTTAAACTATTCCTGTTTCACCATTGAAATTTATTTGCTGCCACCTCACATGCCAGAACGCAGTTTGTTTTGGTCAATGGATTCTTATTTTGTGTAGATGTGTGTCAGTTAATTTTGTTTAAATTGAAGCTAAGTTTGCCTGTTGTTGTGAGGTCAGCTTCCCACCGTCTTCACCAGGGCAACTGCAGACGGGTGAGCAACTCTGGTCTCACCAACGACAGCCACGTCTTGTTAAATAATAGAGGGAAGTGGAGAGTGGAAACATTGCAGTAGGTATTCCAGAGTTTAGGATGCAGTGCGGGTCAATGTGCCCAGTGTGATGGCGGTAACAGGACTGAAGCAGTGTACTGAAGCCAAGACCTTGTTAATACAGGAGAGAGAGGGAGAGTGCAAGTAATTCCAGGGAGAGAGGTGGATGCATGAGGAGACATCCTTTGCTTTTGAATCAACATTAATGAACCGACAGACTGGAAACCCTTCTCTTGCCCCAGCATGTGTCATATCCTCCCTCCCCTTTCTTGACCTCTCTGTTTCCATTTCTGGTGACAGTTTACGGACCAACATTTACTATAAACCCACAAACCCCCATAGCTACCTAGACTACACCTCCTCCCACCCTGTATCCTACAAAAACACCATCCCGTTTTCCCAATTCTTCTGTCTCCATTGCATCCACTCTGATGAGTGATTGGACTGATGGACATTCCACTCCCAAGCATCCCTTTTGTCTACCTTTTACAAACAATGCTCTTTCCAGCCCTCTGTCATCCAGACAGCCCTCCCCCATGCCACAGCTTTTAACCACACCCTGCCCAAACATAATAAAGATAGGGTACCCTTGTCTTCACTTTCCACCCCACCAGCCTCCACATCCAACGTATTATCCTCAAACACTTCCGCCAACTCCAATTGGACCCCCCCACCTGGAACATCTTCCACTCCCCACCCCCTCTCTGCCCTCCGCAAGGACCATCCCCTTCGCCACTCCTTCGTTTGCACCACAGTCCCCACCAACCACAACCTCCCCCTCCTTACCTTCCCCTGTAACCGTAAAAGATGCAACACTTGCTCACACGGCACCTCCCTCACCTCCATTTAGGGCCCTAAACAGCCCTTCCAGGTGAGACAGGGCTTCACCTACATCTCCTCCAACCTCGGCTACTGCATCCAGTGCTCCTGATGCGGACTTCTCTACATCAATGAGGCCAAAAGTTTTACCCAGCATCTTCACCTGGCTCATAACGGCCAGCCTAGCCTCCCGGTCGCCAACCATTTCAACTCCCTGTCTCCCTCCCCCTGCGACATGTCTGTCCTTGCCCCCCTCCAGTGTCACAGCGACTCGCAGTGCAAATTTGAGGAACAACAGCTTATCTTCCACCTGGACACCCTGGAGCCCGGAGGGCTCAATATTGAGTTCTCCAATTTCAAATAACCTCCCCACCCATTCCCCAGGTCCCTTTCCAGCCCCACCTCCTCTGTTCCATTCCACCTACTGACCCTCCCTTCCAGCCACCAACCGGATTTATCCCTCCCATCGACCAACCTGGTCATACCTACTACTGATGCCCACTTATCAGCACCCATTCCACCCCCTTTAATCTGCAGCTCCCCCTACCCTCAAACCCAGTCCTGAAGAAGGGTTATACCTGAAACATTGACTTCTCCTTTCCTCCAGATGCTGCCTGGCCTGCTGTGTTCTTCCAGCCTCCTGTTTGTCATGCCCTCCCCAGTGCGGTGCAGCTGGTAGCTTTGAGCCCTGGTGAGACTGGATTGGGAGCACAGTCGGTTCACTATTAGCAACAGCTTTCAGCAATTACAGATTTGCAAGAAATGCGGATTGCACCAGGAACAGAAACGGAAGGAAATCCCCCCACCCACTGGGAACGAGGAATATAGGGGCCAGGGAGACACGGGGAGAGAGAGGGGGAGGGACAGGAGGGGGAGACTGACAGGGAAGGAGAAATAAACGCTGGGCGGAAGGAGTGGAAGATAAGCAGAGACCCGGAGAGAGCAGGCAGGCTGACT
>JAHRHZ010000119.1:2346700-2363307 GCA_024137785.1 Ginglymostoma cirratum | reverse complement strand
TGACGTTTCGGGAAGGGTTTAGGCCCGAAACGTCAAGTTTTCCTGCTCCTATGATGCTGCTTGACCTGCTGTGTTCATCCAGCCCCATGCTTGTTATCAAGGCACATGAAATGTTGGCTTTTGTTGTAAGGGACTGAGATGCAAGAATAAAGAATGCTTGCTACAGTTGTGCAGTACTTCAGTTGGTACCAAAGTCTTCAGAGTACTCCACATAGTTTAAGCCAGACAGGATACACATGCCATGAAAACAGTATGGTAAGTGTTCAATAGATATTTTTGTGGGATGTGAAAGTTCTGTAATGAGAGGTTGAGCAAATTCAGCCTGTATTCTCTGGGGTTTTGAAGAATTATAGGTAATCCCATTGAAATATACGCAATGCGAAAGGAACTTGACAGGGTCAAGAAATCTAAAGCATGGTCTCTAGAATAAGGGCTTTTAGAATACTGTGGACAATGCTGTTTGATGTGCTACAGGGAGGATGTTGTTAAACTGGAAAGGATGCAGAGAAGATTTACAAGGATGTTGCTGGGACTGGAGGGTTTGAGTTATCAGGGGAAGCTGGACAGGCTGGGATGTTTTTCCCTGGAGCGTTGGAGGCTGAGGGGTGACCTGGTAGAGGGTTATAAAATCATGAGGGGCATAGATCAGGTGAATAGTAAAGGTCTTTTCCCCAGCGTAGGGGATACCAAAATTAGACAGCATAGGTTTAAGGTGAAAGGGGAAAGATTTAAAAGGGATCTGAGGGGCAATCTTTTTTACACAGAGGATGGCGCACATATGGAATGAGCTGCCAGAGGAAATGGTAAAGGGCAGGTACAATTACAACATTTAAAAGATGTTTGGGCAGGTACATGAATAGGAAAGGTTTAGAGGGATATGGGCCAAACACAGGCAAAAATCTGGTCGTTAAGGATGAGTTGGACCCTGTTTTCATGCAGTCTGACCCTATGCCTGTAAGGACTTGAGTATTTTGGGCTGAGATAACGAGAAAAGTTTTCACCCACAGGATTGCGAATCTAACAGTGATGTCAGGAGAGGCATCCACAGACATCGAGGTATAATTAGATGGAAAGTTGAGAATGTTATACAGCGGATGTTGACCCCGCTGTGAGATCTAAAAGTGAAATACCCAAAGAGGAGCACCTTGCCCTATAATCTGTAAAAGGAGTGTCAAAAGTGGTGTAACCTGCCTTTCAGCAGCTTCTAGTCGGTAAATAAAATAAATCCCTAACACTCACTTTACAATCTAACTCTAACAGTGAACAAATTAACTAAACTATTAACAAATTGATTAAACCCCTTCTAACTACTAACCATTCCCAAATAAAACAAAATTCTAGTGGTATGCTGTTCCGATAAATACAAGACCCACTTCTAAAAATAAAATAAAAATAGAATTTAGTTTCTTGAAATTACAGCCAGGTTATGTGTCTTCCAGAATGTTCTGTGCCTTCTCTGTCGATTCTTCTGTCAGCAACATTAACTAGTTATGCCCTTGGTACCTTTGATTTAGAGGAGGCTTTCTCTAAGAAATAGAGGAGACTTTGACAGCAAGTGATTCTGTCTCGAGAGCTAAGAGCTGTTAACTCTGGCATATGGCATTATCTCTCTTTTCTTTGTCTCGACTTTTATACCCTTGATGACATATCCATTTCTTACAATCGGATTGGTCCTATGTTGTCAAAACTATCAGATTTAAATTTAATTGGTATTTGGTATCTTAGTGCCTGATTCAAGTTGATTGGCTAAATTCTAAACTTGCTGTCTTGGTCACAAAACAAAACTGATGCTTGGCCCGCGAACTGTATGGCCTTTTGATACAGACGTTTCAACTTGGGTGATCTCTGTGCACCTGCAAACCTACAAGCTGCTTGCCCAGAGACATCCTTTTCCAATCTCTAAGCATAGGAAAAGCACATCTTCTAAAGGGACCACGCAATGCTTTCCCCCCTTAACATTTTACAAACACCAAATTCTAACTTTCTGCCTCCCAATCCATAAGTATGCTACCCAACAAGAAGCTGAGAAATAAATATTTGTGGACCTACTCTTAGGTGAAACGGAAAGTTACAATTGCGTTGGAATATTCTAGAATGCAAGGAAGGGACAATTTAACAGAAAAGATAGGAGCATTGCTGGCAGGACCTGTACGGTAATCGTTTGCAATTGAAATTGACTGTGTTATTGTAACGTTTTCTAAACAAGTCTTGAAAATACCTTGACTCCTCAGGGTTGTGGATGTTCCATTGTTGAATATATATATTGAGACAAACAGATCTTTGGTCTAACAGGGTGTATGGGATATGGGGAGCGGTGGGACAATGCAGTTGACATGGCAGGTCAGCAATGACCATGCTGTGTAGTGGAGCAAGCTCAAGAGGATGTATAGTCCTGTCCTGCTCCCGTTTCTCATGTTCTTGTGTAGTACTTTTGCCCATTTAGGTGATGCCAAACACATCAGTTGCCATCTAAAACTTAACAATCAATTAAAGTCCAAACAAAGCTCAGGTCATCTTGTGTATTGCATTTTTAAGGGTGAAGACATGCCCTGAGATCTAGCTGGCATTAGAGACTGGTCTACCATATTTAAGTATAAAAATGCAAGTTGCCCCTTTTTTTAACATACCTCATTTGTAATGTTAGCAGAAAAAAAATCAGGAAATGCCATGTGATATCTGAGGAAAGAATTATTATCTCAATCGAGATTCTAGTGTCCTCTTATCTCTAGAAATTTGGACTTAAGCTTGCATTGATTTAGAAACAGCATATTCATGGGAAGCTCACATGTCGCCCTCCCTGCCAAGCTGGAGGGGATAGGCCGTGTACCATGGTATTAAGTCATGGCATAGCTAAGCAAAGGACATACTGAATGCTTGAGGAAATCTAGTCAATTCAGTAGCCCATGTGCAACTCACTTGCCCTCAAATTTCCTTGATCTCCTATGGGGGAATGGGCATTGTGGGGCATTTGTGCACATGCATATGCAGCCTTTCAAACTGTGTTGATTTCAGTATTGGGAGTGGGGTGGGGTTGGAGATGAGGGTCTGACAGGCCGAATATTGTCACGTTTTGTTTACAAATACCTCCAGGCCGTACTTTGTGAAGAGCTATGTGTGATTTCAAACTGTGTAGTTGTATACCTTTCTTTCAGGTTTCTGCCTAAGTTATATTGATGAATTTCTATCTCCATGTTACGGGCACAGATTTCCAGCTATAGAAAATGCTAACTTCCTTTTCCCGTTATGAATTTTCTATTGTTTATTGCAACTTTAGTCAGTGTAAGCTGATTCAGCTCTTTAAACCTGCAGAGATTGAGAGAAGATGTCAGATCTAAGAGAATAGTTCTTGACCTTTCAATTCGACAATTGATTGACATTATCTGTATATATTTGTCACCCCCAGTCAGCAAGTCAGTTAATGATTTCAAGGAGTTGGAGAAAGAACTTGGGGCTAAAAGGATCAAAGGGTATTGGGTAGAACAGGAACAGGGGACTGAATTGGATGAGCAGACATAATCAAATTGAATGGTGGAGTAGGCTCGCACGGCCGAATGGCCCATTCCTGCTCCTATTTTCTATGTTAACATTAATAGGCAGAAGAAAAGTTTGAATGTTCTAGGTGTAAACTTTTCTTCAGGAGAAAAGACTTTGAAATGAGGTATTAACACTGTGACACTCTGTAAGATGCTGCTTCACGTGCCAAGTGTTCCTATCATGATCTATTTTTAATGTTGATATTGATAATATTGCAATGGTTTGCCTGATTCATTGGTGTGACTGTGGCAGTTCTTGATAAGCCGCATCCATGAAGGAAAGGATGTGGGACAAGTGGGATATCCTGTGACAAAGTATGAATTTTGAGCTATGTCCTGAGTAACCTGCCTTGTAATTAGTTTCGAACATTTTCCACAATCACGGCCTGTGGCAGCAGAGAGTCCCCGTGGTAACACGTGTATGTGGCCGAGCAACAAGGGGATACTAAGATTGCGGCTTTCAATGTGATGGTTTTACACAGCTACCCCTATCAGTATCCAGTCAAAATATTCAGCCAGGAAAAGGGATTAATCAACTTGATTAATCAATCATGTTGCCTAATGAATGGCCAAAACTGAAATCTGTAATCATTGTTATTTGCATCCTGCCCTGGCACCACCCTCCCGACACCCCCAAACCCCCACCCCAACCTGCAGAATCTTGAGGTGTTGCCAATTGCTTGACATCCAAGTGCAGTCCCAATGAAGAAGGGAAACACTCAATTTGTGCGCAGCAAGGTCCGTCAAACAGCAGCAAGACAGACTAATGGTAGTTAGAGAATCATAGATTCATACAGCTAGAAATGTCCGTGGCACTTTTAAAAGTGGCAGCAGAACACCCAGAGCTGGAGGTGCATGTGTTACGCATCTTCGATGGTGACAGGAAAAGTTGAGAGGGTTCTGAGACAGCATAATCCTTGGCTTTATTAATGGAGGACCGAAACAAGGAAGTTTTAGTGCACTTCAGGTTGTGTCAAATTCCAGAAACCACGCTTCAGGAAGGATTACAGGCCCTTTGTGCAAAACAAACAAAAGGGATTTCTGGCACGATGCAAGGATGAAGGATTACAGTTATGTGAAGAGTACAACTCATACTTATACAGTACCTTTGCTGTAATCAAGCGTCTGAAAGTGCTTCACGGCAGTGGTGCCCACACTGTCGTCTGCAGAGCCTTCCAGTGGTTCTGGGATATACGCTCAAGCCCTGGATGAGCCACCTCACAACACTGCAGTCAAATGTAAAGGAGGAAGCAGGAGCTGGGGTATTTCCAGCAACCTCTGCGTGCCTCCTCAGCCAGTTCTCCAGCGGACCCTCTCTGGACTCTTGTTCACTCCCAGGTTCGACTTTTGCCCTACCCCTTTTCATGGGTTTGACTCTTTCCTCTGCATTGGCTCTTTCTCGCTCACTGCTGTCTTCCCACATTCCTGTTTTCTCTCTTTGTCTCTTCTACTGTCTCTCAGCTCACCACCCCCCATGCCATGAATTCACAGATAGTGCAATGAAACGCTGCCACCATTGATCTTTGTTAAGTACATGCCTCTTCTTTATAGCATGATTAAACCACATTTTCGTAAGCTCTTTAATATCATGTATTATTTGGGAATACCATTTAGATAGGGCTCTGTGGTCACCAATCAATTTAAGGGGTTTCTTCATACGAAACAGTTTGCAATTCACTGTTCCAAGGGGATATTAACACTGTCTACCAGTAACTTGGAGACAGGGTTGAGTTTTTAAGGAGCAGCTTTGAGATAAACGAAGAGGTCGCGAGGTTTTGGGATCAGCAGTTGAAGATATGGTCATCAACAGCAGAGTGATAAACATTTGGGATGTTCAGGAGACCTGAACCAAGAGAACACAGATATTTGAGCGGTATCTAGGCATGGTGCTAGGGAGAGACAACGTCTTGGAAAGATTTGAAAACAAGGATGAGAATCTTAAGACTGAGATGTTGCTAGACTGGCTGTCAATGTAGATCATGTAGTGCTGGGCCAATGGGTAAACTAAAGAAAATAAGAACACAGAAATAGTCACAGGCGTAGACCATAGTGCCCACCAAGACTGCTTCACCATTCAGTACCATCATGGCTGACCTCTGGCTTCAACTTCACTTCCCTCCCCGTTCCCCGAACAGCGTTATCCCTTGATTTTCTGAGAATCCTCCTCGGCCTATAATAATCTTCATGGATCAAACATCTTAGTCCTGACCGTACCCCTGTCCCTCTCCTGATGCTTCAATCTCTGTGTCTACCTGAGTGTCTTCAATGACACTCTTGATTTCTCTCATTGTTTTAATTTCTAGAGAGTATAGACTCAATTTACTCAACCTCTTAAAACAGAACAGCCCTGTTACCCCAGCCACCAGCGAGGGAACCTCCAATTCCTGTTCTTGGTATGCATACCACGGTACAGATATTACTGTGGGTGCGGTCCAACCAAGCTCTCTGCAACTGTCCCTTATTCCTCTATTCCAATCACCTTTGCAATAGAGGTCAAAATGGCATTCCCCTTCCTAATTACAGGCTGGGCCTGCATTCCTTGTAAGAACAGTTCAAATCCCCCTGTGCTCAACATTTACAAGTTTCACACCTTTTCTAAAGTGAATACCCTCACACTTCTTCGCACTGTGCTTCAACTGCACTTCTCTGTCACTGACTGAACCTGTCTACATTCCTTTATGTCCTCCTCACAACTTGCATTCCTTCCTAGTTTTGTACCATCAATGACAGGGCTGTGAGATCAGAGCTGGCCAAGAGGACATTGGAACAGTCTAAGGCAGGAATGAAGGCTTCTGCAGCAGATGAGCTGACGTGAGGGCAGGGTCAAGGTGACATTATCGGGGGCTGGGGGCAGAGTGGGAATGGACAGATTTAATGATGGCTCAAACATGTAATCTGCGTGAAATACGACACATAGTTTGTGAACAGCTTTAGATAGTTGAAAGGGAGAGAGAGAGGAATTTGGTGACTGGGGAAGCAGAGCACTCCCACTGGTATGAGCTATAGCAGTTCATGAAGGAGATTGACCTTTTATCTAACAGCAAAGACTAGGAGGAGATTTGGTAGAGTTGATGAACAGTTTTGACAGTATATTTTGGGAGAAACTTTCCTTTTGGCAGAAAGTTGGCAAACAAAGGACACAGATTAGCAACACAAACAATAGTCACATGAGGAAACATGTATTTCCACAGTGGGTTGTGATCTGTAATGTGCTGCCTGACAGGAAAATTGATGGAATAGATTTCAAAATAGAATTGGATAAAATTACCTGAGATAACAAGCATGGGGCTGGACGAACACAGCAGGTCATGCAGCATCATAGGAGCAGTGCCCCACTACCTACACTCACCTTTACTGGCTCCATCTCCGCCTCTTTGACCTGCCTGTCTCCTCTTCACCTATCCTCTCCTCTATCCATCTTCTATCCGCCTCCCCCTCTCTCCCTATTTATTTCAGAATCCCCTTCCCCTCCCCCATTTCTGATGAAGGGTCTAGGCCCGAAACATCAAGCTTTCCTGCTCCTATGATGCTGCTTGGCCTGCTGTGTTCGTCCAGCTCCACATCTTGTTATCTATCTTCTCCAAACTGTTGACTGTCAATTACATTTATAACCTCAGTGAAGAGACTCTGCAGTTTCAGCCTGAGAATGTTCAATTCCCAATGGGAAACAGTTCCAAACCACGGGAGGCATTCTCAGAGGGAAGGTGGGAGTGATCCCCCTCTCCATTATATGTGAGCTCTGTTGCTTCCCTCTAAACCCTGCCAGTGCCCTGACTGGGACATACTGGAAAAAGAAATTCAGGACGTTGGCTCTTGAATGTTCTACTCTGAATGTAGATGCTGTTATTGGTAATAATTCCACAGCAGTTTCACTGAGAAACAGCCAATTACATTCAGTGCTGCTGCCAGAGCCAGCAACCAGCAAGCAGGCACAGACATGACTCTGAATAACTGCTCCATTGTGCCATCGCAATCTGTCTTCATGTTGAGCAATGGAGGTGATTCACTCGAAATACAAAATAGAAGCAAAATGTCATCACGTTCCAACTTCTCCACAAGGACAGGGGCAAAAACTACAGAGATCAGGAGCAGGAGTAGGTAACTCAGCCCCTTGAGCCTGCTCTGCCTTTCAATAAGATTATGGCTGATCTGATTACTGCACATTGCTGCCCTTATGTACCAAGAATCTATCTACCTCTGCCTTAGAGTATTCAAAGACACTGCTTGCACCAACTTTTGAGGAAGGGAGTTCCAAAGACTCTTGAGTCTACAAGATAAAAAAGATCTTAAAATGGCCAAGTCTTGATCAGTGACGTCTAGTTCTAGATTCTCCCACAAGAGAAAATATCCTTTCCGAGTGCACCCTGCCAAGTATCCTTGGGAACTTAGAAGTTTCGATCAAGTTTTCTTTTACTGATAATCTCCAGCAGATACAGGCCCAGCCTGTCCTATCATTCCTGAGATGCCATCCCACATATTGTGGATATTGCTCCAGTAAAGCTTCTCTGAACTGCTACCAATGTGTTTAGCTCTTCCTTAAATAAGTTGACCAAAACCCTGTGCAGTACTCCAGATGTGGTCTCACCAATGCCCTGTGTAACTGAAGCATAACCTCCCTACTCTTGCATTCAATTCTCCATTCAATAAAACACAACATATTATTAGCTGAGATAACAAGGTGTAGAGCTGGATGAACACAGCAGGCCAAGCAGCATCAGAGAAACAGGAAGGCCGACATTTCGGGCCTAGACCCTTCTTCGGAAAATCTATTAGCTTTCCTGATTTCTTGCTGTAGCTGCACTTTAACTTTCTGTAATTCATGAACTGAGACTCCCAGATCTCTCTGCATTTCGGAAATCTGCAGCCTCTCAGCATTTAGATTATGTGTTCTTTCTGCCAAAATTGATAATTTCACATTTTCCAACATTATATGTCATTTGCCAGGTCTTTGGCCATTCCCTTAACATATCTATATCCCTTTGTAGGCTCCTTATCACCTCTTCACACTTCACACCCACTTTTCTACCTATCTTTGTGCCATCAGCAAATTTAGCTACAGCACCTTTAAGTCCCTTCATCCAAATAATTTACAAAAATGTTAAAAAGTTGAGGCCCCAGCACTGTTCCTGTGCCCACCACTCCTTACATCTTGCCAACCAGCCAATGACCCATTTATGCTTACTCCCAGCTTTCAGGGTTTGAGTGAAGGTTTATAGCGCGGGTGCTGGTTGTAGATGTTGGTGTGTTCGCCGAGCTGGAAGGTTTGATAGCAGATGTTTCATCCCCTTACTAGGCGACATCCTCAGTGCAGTGGAGCCTCCTGTGAAGCGTGTTGTCTTGTGCCAATTTGAATTTATCTGGTCCGGGTTTTGCTGCTTCCGGTAGCTGCTGGTTTTGGCTGTGCATTATAATGGTTGGTCTGTCGGGTCTAATTCAATGTGTTTGTTGATGGAGTCCACGGATGAATGCCAAGCCTCCAAGAATCTCCTGGCAGTCCTCTGTTTGGCTTGTCCTATGATAATAGTGTTGTCCCAGTTGAAAGTGTGGTTTTTCTTGTCTGTGTGTACTGAAACCAAGGATACCTGGTCGTGTTGTTTAGTTGCTGGCTGGTGTTTGAGGATGCGGGTCGCTAGTTGTCTGCCTGTTTGTCCCATGTAGTGTTTTGCGCAGTCTCTGCATGGTATCCTGTAAACTACATTCGTCCTGTCCACGGTATCTATTGGGTCTTTAACCCTGGTCAGTTGCTGTCTTAGTGTAGCTGCTGGTTTGTGCACTGTCATGATTCCTAGCGGTCTGAGAAGTCTGGCTGTCAGTTCTGAGGTGTTTTACACACCAACGTTTGTTCCCAGCTTCTTGTTAACTAGCCAATCTTTTGTACAGGCCAATGTATTACCCTCTATTCCATGTTCTTCCTTTTTCTACAGTAACTATTGATGTGGCACTCTATCAAATAAAGTAGTCACTGGTTTATTCAAAGTCGCTTTCTTCAAAGAACTATCTAATAAAGTAGTTAAACACGATTTCCTTTGACAAGAACATGTTAACTCTGCCTAAGTGTGGGTGAGAGTATGCCTATGGCAGAGAGTACACAGTGGGTTTGTGAGACGAAGTGCAGTTGAGTGGTTGTGTGAGTAAGAGTTCCTGTTGGTGTGCAAAATTAATGGGCATTAGAATCATAGAAATTCTTAATAACACATCCGTGCTAGTCCAGATGTAGTCTACGAGCCTAATTCTACTCCCCAGTTCCTGGCCTACAGCCTTGTAGATATGGCCTTCACGTTCCTATCCAAGTACTTTTTACATGTTGAGAGTCTCTGCCTATATTACCCTTTAAGACAATGCAATCCAGACCTTCACCGTCTGGATGAACACATTTCTTCTTGAATCCACTCTAAACCTCTCTCTTCCTATATATACGTCCATGGGTTGTGTGTCCTACAATCAAGAGGAGTAAGGCCTCCTGACTATTCTCCCTAGGACCTTTTGTAATTTTATACATTCTAATTAGGCCTCCCCTCATCCTCTTCTATTCCAAAGAAATCAATTCTTAAGTCTGTCCAATGTTTCCTCATAATTCTGCAATCTAGTCACCATTCCTGAACGTCACCTTAGTCCCCTCTCCAATGCAATCAAATCTTTCTGATTGACCATAAGAAACAGGAGCAGGAGAAGGCCACTCAGCCCCTAGTGCCTGTTTGCCATTCAGTGGGATCATGGCTGATCAAGAATCTATCCCAGCCTTAAATATACACTCTGCCCTCATGGCTGTTTGTGGTAAGGAGTTCCAAAGACTGTCCACCTCTGTCAGAAGAAATTTCTGCTCCTCTTAACACTAATGTTAAATTAGTGCCCCTTTATTCTGAGACTATGCCTCTGGTCCTAAGGAGGGGAAACATCTTCAACATTTACCCTGTCAACCCCCTTAACAGTTATGTTTCTCTGGGATCACCTCTCATTGTTCTAAATCCAGTGAGTAGAATCCCAACCTGTTTAACCTTTGTTCATAAGACCATCCCTCCATATCTGGGATCACGCTAGTGAACCTTCTCCAAACTGCATCTAATGAAATAATATCTCTCCTTAAATACGGGGTCCAAAACTGTTCACAATACTTGATATGTGGTCTCACCAGGACCTTGTACAGCTGCAGTAAGACTTCCCTACTCTTAAACTCCAACTCCCTTGCAATAAGGGCCAACATTCGATTAGCCTTCCTGATTCCCTGCTACATCTATGTGCTTGCTTTCAGTGTTTTGTGCACAAATACCCTTGAGTGTCGAGGCTGGAACAATATTCCAGCTGCAACCTAACTGGTGTTTTATATAGGTTCAGTGTAACTTCCCAGTTCTAATTCCTTAGCCATCTTGTCTGTCTGTCTAGCCATCTTTAGAGATCTGTGGATATGAATGCCAAAGTCCATCTGTTCTTCTTCACCTCGCAGTCCCCTGTCATATATTGTGTATTCTGCTGCCTTGTTTCCTTCCCCAAAATGTACGATCTCTCACTTCTCTGGATTTTACTCCATTTGTCATAGTTCAGCTGACAAGCCCATTCATATCTTGCTGCACCTTTCCTGTTCATTACTCACCACACACCATCTGAGTACCATCTTACATTCAAATTGAGATCACAAATCAAGCAAGGGACCTGTTACTGAACCCTGCAGAGTCCCACTCGAAACGGCCTAGCAACAACTTAAACACTCATTAAATATTTACAGAGATAGTAGGAACTGCAGATGATGGAGAATCTGAGATAATAAGGTGTAGGGCTGGATGAACACAGCAGGCCAAGCAGCATCTTAG
Source organism: Ginglymostoma cirratum (assembly GCA_024137785.1). NCBI lineage: Eukaryota > Metazoa > Chordata > Chondrichthyes > Orectolobiformes > Ginglymostomatidae > Ginglymostoma > Ginglymostoma cirratum. The sequence goes on along the minus strand of JAHRHZ010000119.1, from coordinate 2,351,969 downwards.
GAGCAGGAAGGCTGACGTTTCGGGCCTAGACCCTTCATCAGAAATGGGGGAGGGGAAGGGGATTCTGAAATAAATAGGGTATGAAGGGTCTAGGCCCAAAACATCAACCTTCCTGCTCTTCTGATGCTGCTGGGCCTGCTGTGTTCATCCAGCTCTACACCTTGTATTCTCAAATATTTTAAGTTTACTTTCTGCCTCTGAGCTAGTTGGATCTAACTTATCCTTTCCTTCCCTTTCCCTTGGATCGATTGGATTTTCATAACCAGTCTTTGGGACAGACCTGCTAAAATCCATAGATTCCATCAAGTGCTGAACTATTATCAACCCTTCTTGTCATCTCCCTGAAAAAGGTTTATAAGTGTTGGGGTAGCTGGGAGTGTCAGTGCATGTGTGAGATGATACTTATTCATTCACGGGATATGAGCATCTCTGGCTAGGCCAGCATTTATTACACATCCCTAATTACACAGAGAGCAGTTAAGAGTCAACTGCATTGCTCTGGGTTTGGAGTTAGATGTAGGCCAGACCAGGAAAGGATAATAAATTTCTATCTCCAAAGGACATTTGTGAACCGGTTTTATTTTCAAAAGACAATTGACAAAAAGGTACATGGTCACCATTAGGCTAGCCCTTTACTCCAAATTTTTACTTGAATTAAATTTTCACTGTTCAGGGGATTTGAGCCCATGTGCCCAGGACACTAGCCTGTGGTTCTGGATTACAAATCCAGTGACATCTTGGGGATTATGATGTGAGAGTGTAGCACAGGGGCCAGGGGTTGTGGCTTTGGGAGTCTGCTTGTGACTGTACGATTAGAAATGTAGGTATGAATTTGGGAGTATGTGTTTCTCAGTGACTGGAAAAAGCCTCGTAGTTTCACAGACCTTTCCATGACCTCTGAGGCTCCTGCAGCATTGACTTCTGAAGAAATGCCTTTGATGCCTGCTGTTGCAATATTGGAAATATGGCAGCCAATTTGCATATGGGAAACTCCCACAGATAACAACTGTTTGAGTATTGTTGATTGAGGAGTACTGTTGGTCAGCACCTCAAGAGAATTCCCCCTGCTTTTCTTTATAGTTGTGTCATAGGTGATCTTAGACATGATTACACAGAAAGAGGCCATTTGGCCCGACCAGTCCACGGCATTATTTATACTCCACTGAAAGGAACATAAGAACTAGGAGCAGGAGTATGCCATTCAGTCAATAAATGTCTGTTTGGCTTTAATAGTGAGAGGATTTGAATACAGGAGCAGAAGTGTCTTGCTGCAGATGTACAGGGACTTTTTTGTACAGAAACCACACCTGGCGTATTGTGTGCAGTTTTGATTTCCTTATCTAAGGAAGGATGTTCTGGAGAGGGAGCGCAACAAAGATTTAACTGATTGATTCCTGAGATGGCAGGACTGATGTACAAAAATAGACTGGTTTGATCAGGGCTATATTCACTGGAGTTTAAAAAAAAAGAGGGGCAATCTCCTAGAAACCTATAAAAGTCTAACAGGGCTAGACAGGGTAAACACGGGAAAGGTGTTCCCAGTGAACCGGGTAGACCAAAACCAGAGGTCACACTCTCAGGGTATAGGCTAGGCCATTTAGGACGGAGATGAAGAGAAATTTCTTCTCCCAGAGACTGGTGAGTCTGTGGAATTTTCCGCCACAGAAAGCAGTTGAGGCCAAAACATTGAACGTTTTCAAAAAAGGAATTGGATGTTATTCTTGGGGCCAAAGAGATTAAATGGTATGAGGAGAAAGCGGGAATTGGGTACTGAGTTGGATGATTAGCCATAGTAAAAATTGAACAGTGAAACAGGCTCAAAGGGCTGAATGGCCTGCTCCTCTCCAGTTTTCTATGTTTCTGTGTTAACTCCTCGTTACCTCTTCAAATTCAATAAGGTTGGTCAAGCAAGATTTTTCCTTTTGAAATCCGTGTGGACTACCCGTTATTATTTTATTACTTTCTCCCTAAGTAAGGATTCCATCACATTTTCCTAACCCCAGTGATAAGTAGATTGGACTGTAAATTCCTGGACATGTTCTGTCTCCTTCTTAAATGATTGAATTACATTAGTTTGCTGCCAGCTCTCTGATGTTACGTCTTTTGTGATGTGTTATGCAATGTGAGAAGTAATGCCTTGGCTCTGAGCTCACAGAGAAAACAGCCTCAGGCCCATTGTTGTCCTGGATCATGACGGGTCTTTGACAACGTCCAACGCAAACGCTAGACAAACCATAGACGCACTGGTAAAGGCCATCAAGTAGTTGAAGATGTGTGAAACTCCAGAAGCAACCATTTACCAGCTGAATTGTATTCAGCACTGTGGAATTGGATTTTCCCAGTTCGCTGGAATTGTATGCATTTGCTTCTGGATGGTAGCAGTGGTGAGTTGGTGGAAAGGAATAGGAAATCAGACACCTGTGACTCATTTTACTGCCTGCTGCAAACTACAAAATCCTGTCAAATCTGCTCTGGGTTGGTGATCTACCCCGTTCAGAACCGCACAGCATCAGTTCTGAAACATGGCCAAACATGTGAATATCCTAGGTTTGTGTGTTAAAGGGTGTTACTACCAGCTGTGAGAAAGCCTTTAACACAATGTTGCAGATCCATGTGCTGCATGTGTACTCCAAAATGGAATCAGGCTGTTGGATGTTCTGTGCAGGAATCACTGGAGCTTTTTCAGTTAATGCGGGATGGATCTGACTGTGTTGTTCCATTCAGTTGGACCAAGCCATACCATTGGTCCCTTATGGAAAGGTTTGTGTAGAAAAGCACCTTTGGTCACAAGTTTATCAGGCGTTGGTCACATGTCGCTCCACAATGCTCAAGGGGAACTAGTGCAGGCAGATAATAATAAATGCAGCGGTTCAAGAAGGCAGCTCATCACCACCTTCTCCAGGGCAATTAGGGGCGAGCAAGAAATGCTGGCCTGGCCAGTGATGCCCATGTCCCACGAGTGAACAAAAAAAAAATTATGCTGTGTGATTCGCTGAGCTAATTATCAAACCATTTGGCAGAGTAGTTCATTGTGCAGACAAGCCCTATGCCATACCTTGGCTAGTGAAGGGTCAGATCCTTCCTGCAGATTCAGACTGTCTGCAGCTGGCTATGCCTGCCTCAAGGGAGCTGCAGTGGGGTCCAGACTGTGGTCCACCTCCTTCAGGAATGTGACTTTGCAAAGGAGGTCTGGAAAGGAATGATGTGTATTTTTTTGTCAAGATTCATCCTGAGTTGTTTCGAAGCACAGGATTTAGTGCACTATGGGCTGTTCCCTGGGACACGCACTGAGAGAAACAGAGGGCCACCAGCAAGGTGAAGGATGTTCTTCGGTCTGCCTGAAACTCGCTGGTTTTTCAGTGCAATAGACCAGTACTTCTAAAGACCAAGGTCAGGAGCTGATAGATGTATTAAGGCTCAGATAGCTGCCTGTGTGGAGAAGGTCAATTGTCTAGTCATCTCCCACCATACAGATAGTGCAGAACTGGAGGAACACAGCAGGTCAGGCAGCATCAAGGGTTCTGACCCAAAACGTCAACTTTTCTGCTCCTCTGATGCTGCCTGGCCTGCTGTGTTCCTCCAGCTCCACACTGAGTTGTCTCTGACTCCAGAATCTGCAGTTCTTGCTATCTCCCACCATACATAGTTCATTGGAGAGTTGGAACTTTATAAAATTCCGTGGTATGCAAGCACCTGGGAATATTTAAATCAAAAACTATATATATAATCAGAGATAATCGGTACTGCAGATGCTGGAGAATCCGAGATAACAAGGTGTGGAGCTGGTTGAACACAGCAGGCCAAGCAGCATCATAGGAGCAGGAAAGCTTGACGTTTCGGGCCTCGACCCTTCATCAGAATAATCATACAGGCATCTCTAACCATCCACATACAATGTGCCAAAGATACAGTAGACTTACCAGAGAGAGACGACTGGTGGTGAGTTTGACCTCAGGGTCACCACACCTCAGTGGGGGAGAGGTTGAGGGGGAGAGTCCTTCATAGTAACTTTGATCAGTTATTGGTAAGCAAGAGGATTGGGATTTTTTTTGAAAAACAAATGAAATTTGACCAAAATAAAAGAGACAATAAGCTTTGAAGACGAACATGCCAGCAACATCACCTGATGGGATAACGCAGTGTGGAGCTGGAGGAACACAGCAGGCCAGGCAGCATCAGAAGAGCAGGACAGCTGATGTTTCGAGTCAGGATCCTTCTTGAGAAAATGTGACAAGATGCTATCTAGGATATTAAAAGAAGTAGTCTCGGAGATAGTGGATGAAGTGGGAGTAGACTTCTTAGAATTCTTAGATTTGGGAAAGATGCTAGAGGATTTATATTAAACAGCGAAGGAGATGAAAAACAGGCATCAACAGGGCAGTTAGCTTATGTTATTAGGAAAATGTTACAGGTTGAAATAGCAGAGCATTTTGAAATGCGTATTATGATCATGCAGAGTCAGTGTGGATTCATGAAGGGGAAATCATGCCTGATACATTTACCAGGATCCTTTGAGGAAGTAACAAGCAGAAGAGGGGGAGCAGTGGATGTAATATATTTGGATTTCCGGAAGGGGTTTACTGACGTACCATTTCATCACTATGCTAGGTAATGTCATCAGTGCAACTCTGGTGAAGCATTGGTGTTCTGTCCCGCTTGCTATTTATATACCTCAGTTAGGTAATGTTAGGTTACTTAATAAGTTAAGAGTCGATGAAGGTGGAATTTTTATTAGATTGGATCGAAGATTGGCTAGCTATGACAATGCTGGGTTTTGGGATAAGGATGGCTTTTTCAGATGGCAACATGCAACTATTGAACTGCCACCAAAATCAGTGCTGGGGCTATAATTACTAATACCATATATTAATGAGATGAATAAGGGAAAAGAATATATTATTAAAGGTTTTTAAGAAGATTTGTAGCTTGGGTTGTTGATGCGGTCGTTGACTTGCTCGCTGAGGAACGAAAGGAAACTAGCCATCAGGATTCATGAACATCCACTAGCTACCAAGAGACATGACCAACTATCACTCATTTCAATACACGGGGACAAAGAGGGGCACCAATTCGACTGGGGCAACATAACCATCCTAGGACAAGCCAAGCAAAGACATGCACAAGAGATAAAAGGTACTGCAGATGCTGGAGAATCCGAGATAACAAGCATGGGGCTGGATGAACACAGCAGGTCAAGCAGCATCATAGGAGCAGGAAAACTTGACGTTTCGGGCCTAAACCCTTCATCAGAAATTTTCTGATGAAGGGT
>JAHRHZ010000119.1:2242139-2346300 GCA_024137785.1 Ginglymostoma cirratum | reverse complement strand
AATTTCTGATGAAGGGTTTAGGCCCGAAACGTCAAGTTTCACGGGAGGCGCACTGATGATGTTACCTAGCATGGTGACGAAACGTCTACAAACAAACTTGCCTGCTCGGCGAGCAAGTCACAAGCAGAACGTATTATCGCCAAGCTTGCAGATGACACAAAAATAGGTGGAAAGGCAAGTGGTGGGATTGACACTCAGAATCTGCAGCGTAAAGACAGATAGCTAAGTGAGTGGACAACAATCATGGCGGATGGAAATAGTGAAGGAAAATGTGAATTCATGCAGTTTGGAAGGAAGAATAAAGCTGCTGAATTTTATTTAAATGGAGAAAGACTCCAGAAAGCTATAGGGAGGGTTTTGGGGATAAACCACAAAAAGCTAGCATCCAAGTTCAGTAGGTAATTGGGAACGCAAATGGAATGGTGACCTTTATTTTAAAAGGGATAGAGTTTAAGGACTGGGAGGTTTTGCTAAAACTGTACAAAGCGCAGGTTAGATCACACCTAGAATACAAGAAGAGCTTTGGTTCCCTTATCTCAGGTAAGATATACAGGCATTGGAGACAATCCAGAGAAGGTTCACTAGGCTGATACCAAATATGGAGGGACTGTCTTATGAGGAGTGGTTGAGTAGGATATGTTTTCATCGCAGTTTAGAAGAACGAGAGGCAACCTCATTAAAGCATATAAGATTCGTCAGGGGCTTGACAGGGTAGATGTGGAAAAGCTATAGCCCCTTGTGGGAGAGTTTAGGACCAATGGGCATAATCTGAGAATAAGGGGTCGCATATTTCAGGCAGAATTGCATAGGAATTTCTGCTCTCAGAGGGGAATTAGGCTGTGGCATTCTTTACCACAGGTGGCTGCTGAAGCTGGGTGATTATTAAGGTTGAAATCAACAGGTTTTTTAATCAGTAAGAGAATCACCCGTTATGAGGAAAAACCAGGAAAGCGAAGCTGGTGATTATCAGATCTCGGCCATTATCACTTTGAATGGCAGAGCAGACTTGATGGCTGAATGGCCTCCTGCAACTCCTATGTTTTATGGCCTGTCATAGCAAGTACAGTTAGACCCCTCGTGTTCTATGCTGAAAGTATCTGAGCTTTACTGCTGTATATTCAATATCAAATTTCAATTGTTAGCTAACAGACCTTCGCAAGTGTTTTGTGTTTCAGGAGCAAAAAATTGATCGCAATCTGCGCTATCTAAATCTGGAGAAAAGGGAAAGACTGACAAGCTGCAGATCAGTCATAAAAGCAGTAAGTGCTGGAGAAACTCTGCAGGTCTGCAATGGTGTGGGAGCACAGAAACAGAGTCCAATATTCCATGCAGGGTAGAACAGTGGTGCAGTGGTTAGCACTGCTGCCTCCACAGTGCCAGGGACCCAGGTTTGATTCCACCCTCGGGGCGACTTTCTGTGTGGAGTTTGGATGTTCTCTGGTTTCCTCTGGGTGCTCTGTTTTCTTCCCACAGTCCAAAAATGTATGGGTTAGGTGGATTGGCCAGGCTAATTTACCCAGTTAGCCGTGGAAAGTACACAGTTACAGGGATAGGTTAGAAGGATGAGTCTGGGTGGGATACTCTTCAGAGAGTTAGTGTGGACTTGTTGGGCCAAATGGCCTGTTTCCACACTGTAGGGGATTCCATTCTAGAGAAAAGCAGTGTTATCTCCCACATTTTCACAGAATCAAGGCTCCCTACAATGGGGAAAGAGGCCATTTGGCTCACCGAGTCTGCACTGACCCTCTGAAGAGCATCCCACCTGGACCCAGCCCCAGCATCCCTGTGATTCCACCCTGTCTGTTTCCCTACATTTCCCATGGCTCATCCAGCCAGCCTGACAAGCCTGGACACGATGGGGCAATTTCCCTGAACTAATCCACTGAATTTGCTCATCTTTGGACTGTGGGAGGAAACCGAAACACCCAGTGGAAACCCACATAGACACAGGGAGAACATGCAAACTCCACACAGACAGGCAGAGTATGCACGTTCTCCAGATTTCTTTGAAGAGTCATAGCAGACTCGAAGCGTTAACTCTGATTTCTTTTCACTGATGCTGCCAGACCTGCTGAGTTTCTTCAACACTTTGTGTTGCTATTATTAAATATGGAACTTCCTCATTATGGATGGAAGTGAGAAGACAATAAGTAATTTCCTGAGATAAAACCTTTTCGTTTCCATGTATTATTCCTTGTCAAAAACCTTGCCAGAACAGTCTTATCTTGGCAAGGGAGAGTTTCCCTTTCCACTTGAGAGTCTCACTCTCAGTCCTTCGATGCTAGAGAAACACTCTATGTCAATGACTTTGGCAGGAAACAGACAATTGTCTTCAAATTAATGAGCGAGTTGCTTCCTGAATTAAGATCTCACAACTGAATTCCTTTTGTACGATTATGTCATATAAAGCACAAGAAATATACTGGTGAATTTGTCAGTTTATTCATCGTACTCACAGGAGAAGCTTTCCATCTCTTGCAACATGAATTTTTTTTTAAGTATTACTGCGCCATGCCATCGGCTATTTTTAATAGCACTTGGTTCCTCAAGGTTAAAGAAAGAACTTGCATTTTTATATGGCACCTTTGACAACTCAGGAATTCTCAAAATGTTTCACAGCCAACACAATTATTTTCTAAGTGTTGTCCTTGCTGTGTTGGTCACTTAGCAGCCGAGTTGAATTCAGCAAGCTTCCACAGATTAGGATGTGGTAACAGAATTACTTTTTGATAGTGTACATTTTAAAGTTTTGGCAAAGATCTGTAGCTTGGGTTGTGGATGAGGTTGTTGACTTGCTCGCCGAGCTGGCTAGTTTTCGTTCAGCCGTTTTGTCACTGTGCTCGGCAACATCATCAGTGAGGCCTCCGATGAAGTGATGTTATTCTACTCTATTTGGAATTTATACCGTCTGGTCCGTTATGGGGAGTAGTGACATTTCTGGTTTTGTTCTGTATGGGTTTGTATATGGGGTCCAATTCTATATTTTTGTTGATTGAAGTATGGGTGGTGAACCATGTCTGTGGGAATTCCCGTGCGTGCCAATGTTTGGCTTGGGCTACTATGGTTACTTTGTCTAACATTGACACACGCAGGAATTCCTACAGACATGGCTCTCCACCCATACTTCAATCAACAAACATACAGAATTGGACCCCATATACAAACCCATACAGAACAAAACCAGAAATGACAATACTCACCATAACGGACCAGACGGTATAAATTCCAAATGGAATAGAATAACATCACTTCATCGGAGGCCTCACTGATGATGTTGCCGAGCAAGGTGACAAAATGGCTGAACGAAAACAAGCCAGCTCGGCGAGCAAGTCAACGACCTCAGTATACATTTTAGTTTAGTTCATGTTGCTGGATGTGTGATAATTACTGTTCAGGACAGTAGAGATAGGTAAGTCCCTGTCATTCTTCAAACCTGGGATTGTTTGTGGAGCTCAGAGAGCAACTGGGTCCTCAGTTTAACATTCCTGATGAACTGCACCTCTGACAGTGTTGCACTCCCTCGATGCACAAATTTTTCCCAAGCTTAACATGATTATTTTTGTGTTCAAATCCCTCCTTGGCCTGCACCCTCATTATCTCTCTAACCACCTCCAGCCTCACAGGGCCGCGAGTCTCCCATTCTCCATTTTTGACCTTGTTTTATTCATCCACAGGGTGTGGGTGGCACCGACTGGGCCAGCACCTGTTGCCCTTGAGAAGGTGGTGTTGAGCTGCCTTCTTGAACCGCTGCAGTCCATATGCTGTGGGTTGACCCACAATGCTGTTTGGGACTGAATCCCAAAAATTCGACCCAGCGAAAGTGAAGGAACGGTGATCTATTTCTAAGTCAGGATGGTGAGTGGCTTGGAGGGGAACTTGGATGGTGTTCCCATGTATCTGCTGCCCTTGTCCTTCTAGATGGAAGTGGTTGTGGGATTGGAAGGTGCTGTCAGAGGATCTTTGGTGAATTTCTGCAGTGCATCTTGTAGATAATACACACTGCCGCTACTGAGCGTCGGTGGTGGAGGGAGTGAATGCTTGTGGATGTGGTGCCAATCAAGCGGCTGCTTTGTCCTGGATGGTGTCAAGCTTCTTGAGTGTTGTTGGGGCTGTACCCATCCAGGCAAGTGGGGAATATTCCATCACACTCCTGACTTGTGCCTTGTTGATGGTGGATAGAATGATAGAATCCCTACAGTGCAGATAGAGGCCATTTGGCCCATTGAGTCTGCACTGACCCTCTGAAGAACATCCCACCCTATCCCTGTAATTCCACACTTACCATAGTTAACCCATCTAGCCTACACATCCGTGGACACTTTGGGATAATTTAGCAAGGCCAATCGACCTAGCCTGTACATGCTTGGACTATGGGAGGAAACCCACATAGACACACAGAATGTACAAAATCCACACAGACAAGGTGGAATTGAACCTGGGCCCCTGGCGCTGTGAGGCAGCAATGCTAACCACTATGCCACCAAGCTGCTTTCCTGACTCCCCAGAGATAGGCTTTGGGGAGTCAGGAGGTGAGTTACTCACTGCAGTATTCCTCACCTGCTCTTGCAGCCACTGCATTTGGATGGCGAGCCCAGTTGAGTTTCTGTTCAATGATAACCCCATCTTGTACAGTGCTCTGTCCTTTGCTTCATCAGCTGACTAAGCCCAGGAACATGATCCATCTGGCTCAGCATTAAATTTTATTTGATAACCCTTGATAAAAGCACCTTGGGACATTTTACCACATTGAAGGTGCTATATAAATACAAGTTGTCGTTATCTTTTCAGCAATGTGAATGGTGTAGACCCCATTTTTCTCCCTCTTTCTGGGCACTGTTACGGAGGGATTCCAGGGGCTAAGACTATAAAACGGTTGTTAATAATGCTGAGGTGAACGCTTAGTACAACCTTAAAAGCAGAGGCTCCCATTCAAGCCCTGCACACTCTCCAATCCCCAATACCCCCACCTCAAACATAATACACACTTGCTCTCCCTGTCTCAAAAGCACGCACCCGTACGCATGCACACCCTTCCGCACACACATCCAGACAGACCTACACACCTCCAATACCCAGCATCCCACTGACTTTGTAGTCTCAGTCTCAGTCTGAGAACACTGTAGACAATGTTGTCAAGGAGCAGCCTGTAGCTAAGGAATAGGGAAATATACAAGCAGGTGAGACTAGGCATGGGGTTGGAGGGAATGTAACAACCCCCACACCTCTACCTATCCCATTAAATTGAGACGAGGGAGGAGGGACGCTGGAATTGTGCTGTTACCTGCTGTTGCTTGTTCCAGGACAGTATTTGAATGGCAGCCACTACCTCCACTAGTGAGGCACATCTTGGAGGCCCACAATAACTGAGGGGACTGGGAAAGTCAGCCCTAGGAGACAGTGATGCTAACAGAAAAGTCACCCCTGGGCAGCAGCGCTACCACTGGGACGGAGTAAAGCAATTTTCATTGCCCACTTGATGTGGGAAACAATGTCTTAGCAAAGTTTTTGGGAATTTGATTGTGTTCTAACTGTGTAGTTGGTGTCACTGCCACTCGAGCATGGTGATTGTGGGTTGCCTCAATAACCCCTTTTGTACGCCTTATCGAAGGATCCTCTCTGCTGACCCACAGGAAGCACTGGGTGGGGGAATGTGGCACGTGGTGCCAGACAGGAAACACCAGGGAAAATCGCTGGGTGACCAGCACTGAGGCGATTCCTGTTTCGGGACGCTGATATCGATGGTCTCACTTGTTTGTTTCCTTCCTCTTCAGCTACCTCTTGCCTGACTGGTATTGGCATTGTACCAAGCAAGTGGAGATTGAAGGGCTGTGCTGAGCAGCGCACATTCGTATTCCCCAATGACTGATGGAGTTGCTCAATTCTGAACTCATTGATTTAGCCACATTCAGGTCAGAAATGCGATCGAATTCTGAAAATGAACAAGGCAACTAGCCTAAGACTGACCGTAGGAATCAACTCATTCAGCAAAGCTTCCCATCAAAAAGACTGCTTTTAATCCCACACTTTGGGAACCCAATGCCAGCAACAAACATGGTTCTGGAGTCTGTACTGGAGCTGGAGTCAGGCAGAAGAGAGATTCCCAGAGAATGATCCCAATCAGTTATGTTCAAGTTCATTGTCTAGTTAAAGATGGCAGCCTGATGCCAAGTGAGCAGACCCAACTAATCAGAAAAGGTGACCCCCCCCCCCCCACCACCCAACCAAATGGTTTGTTGTTGTTGTGGGGTCTGCCTTTCGCGGTCACAGCTCCACACACCACTCTTCCCTCTCCCTTGCACCATGGAGCCCCTAGTTTCATGCTTTGTCTACAGTATAAAATATTTGCAGAGTGTTTGGCCCAATAGATCCACAGCTATTGTCCACGCGAGTTTCCTTTCACCCTTCTTCTTCAAACCCCATCAGCACATCCTAGTTTTAGATGGACAGATATAATTCTTGGGGCTAAAGGGATCAAAGAGTATGGGGAGAAAGTGGGCAGGATGATCAGCCACGATCATATTGATTGGTGAAGCAGGCTCAAGGGGCTGAATGGCCCACTGCTGCTCCTGTGTTTTTGTTTCTCTGGTTTCTGTTAATCTCACTGGATTGTGTTGAACTACTGAGTGGGCTGAAAGAACCACGATCAGTATAGTTTATGTTCAATCTGTCATTAATCACACACATACATTGGACAGACTGTTCTGTAATACCTGCAGCTGTGTAAATTAGTCAGTGAAATTGTAGACTTAAGGAAAAACTGTAGCGAAGCGCTCTCATGATTGTCAGAGCATGTTTAATCAACTCGCCGAATCATTTGCTGTTTACATTGTATCTGCTACAGGATTGAGTAGGAGCTGTAACTGAGAATGCAGTGAGGGTTCACTATTGCTCACATTTGCCTACAGGAGTCTTGTCCTGGCTTTGGGGGTTTCCATCACTCTGCATGTGCTATTTTGATACCAGTTGTTAGCATAGAAAGAGGGAGTGACGAGGAATTTGCTGGGTGCAAGGACGTAACCAATGCACAAAATTGACAAACCAGCTGGGCCAGTACAAGACAGCTTGTAGCTGCTGACACGGGAAAAGGCTTGTGAAACTGGGATGTCACTAAGTCTTACAGCCAATATCCGACCTTTCTCCCACAGCTAGCCCAACAATATGGCAAATTCCAGAGAGATCCGCTGCAGCATTTCTACAGAGCGCTACTTGTGCAGAGACCTTACTTGCTGTCAGGGTGACACCAAAGTGAGGATGAGGAAGGGTCTCGACCCGAAACATCAGCTTTCCTGCTCCTCTGATGCTGCTTGGCCTGCTGTGTTCATCCAGCTCTGCACCTTGTTATACCCAAGTGAGGATGTCAGGATGTGGCTCTATGTACCTCTGGGATTTCCGATCACAATGCATGCCATCACTTCAGTGCAGTGCTGAAATGATAATATACTGCTGCAAGTGAGGACTACTGCAGAGAACGTTAAACCCTGCCTGCCCCTTTTGGGGGATGGCACTATTTTAGAGAAGAGTCGATGAGTGAGTTCTCCCCAGTGTCCTGACCAATATTTACTCCTCAAGAAGCATCCTGTTAATAGAATATTACTGCCTTAGTGGGAGTGGACTGTGCACAAATTATGTTTCCTACAATACAACATTGACTATACTTTCAAAGCACTTTGTCCATGATAAGACATTTAAAGATGTTCTGAACTGTTACGTAAAGTCAAGTCTTTCTTGTTTTCTTTAAAACTCACTCCTGTTCCCTCCTCTGATTACCCCTGGAAAAGACAACTTTTGGAAAATGGGTGAGAATAGTGTAACTTGACCTATGATGCCCTCCCCAGTTGCATAGTCAGCTGATGCTCACTTAAATAGATTTGGAGCCATACAGCATGGAAACAGACTCTTTGATCCAACTCATCCACAGCGACCAGGTTTCCCAAACTGAACTAGTCCCATTTCACTGCTTTCGGCCCATTATCTCTCTCAATCTTTCCCATTCGTGCACCTGTGCGAATGTCTTTTACATGTTGAGTGGACCCGCCTCTACTAATTCCTCTGGCAGCTTGTTCCATATAGACACCTCCCAGTGTGTGAAAAAGTTACGCCTCCGGTCCCTTTTAAATCTTTTCCCCTCTCACCTTAAACCTATGCCCCTCTAGTTTTGGACTCCCCTACCCTGGAGACAAAGACTTCAGCTACTAACCCTGTCCGTGCCCCTTGTGATCTTATAAACCTCTTATATGGTCACCCCCCCAGCCTGCTACCTTCTAGGGTGACAAATCCCTACCTATCCAGCCTCTCCTAACTCAAACCCTCGAGTCTCAGTGACATCGTTATGACTTTTTTTTTTGCACCCTTTCCAGTTTACTAACTGACCAGCTGGAGGATGGCCAGCTGGGTGTGTAGCTGTTGTCTGTCTGTCTGTCCAATGTACTGATACACCCACCCCCCAGTCCCTCCCTGCACTCACAAATCTTTGCCTTCCAGAGAGATGCCAAGTACATAGAGGCTGTATAGGAAGGATGTGATTGCACTAGAGGGGGTGTAGAGGAGATTTATAAGGATGGTGCCAGTCTGTGTGCTAGACAAACACATCAAATGCAAAGAAGCTCCACAAGGTTGTTCATTTGATTCCTTCAATGTCTTATCCTGCAGATTATTAGTAGATGATGATTATTAAGAATAGAGCAAGGTTTAAAGGCCCAGAGTATAATTACATAAGTGACAGAGATATAGTGCCTGAGCCGATTAGCATGCTCTGAACTGTTGGGCCAAGATAAGGTTCTTGTTTTCCGGATCAAACGTCCCTGATTAATGATTGCCGAATATCTGTCAGCTAGATTGTTTCAATGCCACGCTAACAATGCTTTTACATCTGCGAGTTAGTCATTGATACACAGCCAGCCATGAATTTGTGAAAAAGTTATCCAGTTATCTAAAATCCACAATCAGCAGAAAGCGAGGGTGTGTGCAATGTTGAATATGGAGGTGGGGCAGTGTTCGAATGTTCACTGCTGTGTCATGCAGAACTTAACGCAACATAAACACTGCACACAGAATGAAAGGGTTCGGTCCTGGGTCCCTTGCTGTTTGTTGTGTACATTAATGACCCAGGTGTGAACGGAGGTGGTATGATCAGTAAGATTGAAGATGACCTGAAAATTGGAGGGTGGTAAATAGTGCGGAGAAAAGTCTTAGAGTATGGGACGATGTGTAGATGGCTGGTCAGATGGGGAGCTCAGTGGCAAATAGGATTTAATCCTGAACAGTGTGAGGTGATAGATTTTTGGAGGACTAACAAGACAAGGGAATACGCAATGAATGGTAGGACCCTAGGAAGTACAGTGGATCAGAGGGACCTTTGTTGTGCACATCCATGAAGACGGCAGGACAGGTAGATAAGGTGGTTAAGAAAGCATACAGAATACATACTGTTATTACTCAAGACATTAGAGAAACAGGCAGGGAGGTTATGATGGAGCTGATTCACCAGAATGTCACATGGGCTACAGCAATTTAACTGTGAAAACAGACGACACAACTGGCATTAGAGGTAGTAAGAACTGCCGAGGCTGGAGTCAGAGATAACACAGTGTGGAGCTGGATGAACACAGCAGGCCAGGCAGCATCAGAGGAGCAGGAAAGCTGACGTTTCGAGTCTAGACCCTTCTTCAGAAATGGGATTGGAGAGGGAGAAGCTTTGACAGACTAAAGGGGTGGCCAGGGGTACCCGCATGGGCCTAAGCTATGCTTCCCTCTTCATAGGATACGTGGAACAGTCCCTCTTCCACTGCCACAGTGGCCCTATCCCCCACCTCTTCCTCCGCTGCATCGATGACTGTTTTGGTGCCGCCTCGTGCTCCCACGAGGAGCTCGAACAGTTCATCCACTTCACTAACACCTTCCACCCCAACCTCAAGTTCACCTGGACCATCTCTGAACCTCTCTCTCCTTCCTGGACCGCTCTGTCTCCATCACTGGTGGCCGTCTTGAAGACGATATCTATTTCAAGCCCACCGACTCCTACAGCTACCTAGACTACACCTCCTCTCACCCACCTTCCTGCAAGAATACCATTCCTACTCCCAAGTCCGCCTCTTCCGCCAGGTCTGCTCCCAAGATGGGGTGTTCCACTCCTGAACATCCCAGATGTCCTCCTATTTTCAAGGACCACAACTCCCCCCTTTGGTGGTTGAAAATGCTTTCAACTGCATCTTTTGTGTTTCCCGCACCTCTATCCTCACACCCCCTCCCCCCAACAAAAAAAAAGACAGAATCCCCTTCATCCTCACATATCACATCGCTAACCTCCATATCCAACATATCATCCTCTGCCACTTCCGCCACCTACAATCCGACCCCACAACCGAGCATATTTTTCCCTCCCCACATCTATCTCCTGCTCACTCCAACCCACCTCCATGCTGAACCACTGGGCACCAACATCTCAAGCCACACAGACCTCACATCCACAGACGTTGCCAACCTCTGAGAACTCGTGTGGCACATGTCTGGTCTACTTCTAGGACGCTTCTGCCCTTCTATACTGCCCCTCGGGCTGCCCTGGTAATTCTCAGTGTAACACTTCAGCAAGGAGACTGTGTGGTCAGGGACACACACCCAGATCAGGGACTGGACCAGGCTGCATCCCCAGATTCTTTGCTCACTCTCACAGTGTGCACTCACTCTGAGTCGACCTGGATATTCCCATCATCCCTGCCGTGCCTTGCCTTTTTGTGCTTGGTCCTCTCAGTCAGAGATACCAGCCTGATATTAATGCTGTATCAATTAGCACAGAGATGACAAAACCAGGAAGCTTGTCATAATTGTTTTACAGGTCTCCATCAATTTGGGGGGCCGTGCCTCATTGAGTCAAGGACAGGCTCTGATACCAGCCCTGAAACTTGGACACAGTCTGTGGGGATGGTTGGAATTGAGGATGCTCCCCACAGCATGGAT
This sequence comes from Ginglymostoma cirratum, assembly GCA_024137785.1. NCBI lineage: Eukaryota > Metazoa > Chordata > Chondrichthyes > Orectolobiformes > Ginglymostomatidae > Ginglymostoma > Ginglymostoma cirratum. Next base: position 2,335,347 of record JAHRHZ010000119.1, on the reverse strand, counting down.
GGGGAGCATACCATCCATCTTCAGTCATTACGTTATGGACAGCTGCTTTTCACCTGAAATGAGAGAAGGTTTAAAGGAGATGGAAATGGGTGGCACAGCTGTTACCATTGGCGTAAGTGAGGAGGTTTACTGAGTGAGTGTATAGAGGGAACACAGGGTTAATGGTGTCAGGGCCTGGGTTGGGTGAGAGTGAGTGAGGGAAGATGGAGATGGACTGAGAGTGGTAGAGCATGAGGCTTGGTGGGAGAGGGGTGCAGGAGCAGAGGGAGAGGGTGAGGTATCAGGAGGAAGATGGCAGCAGTTTTGCGAGGGTGGAGAAGGCCATTGACCTTGTTCCTACAGCACTGGCCATTCCTCCAGAGTGGCTGAGACTTTCGGAGCTGGGTGGTAACCTCGGACCAACATGGGTATGGCCTGATGTCACAGCCTCCACTACCCATCCTGGGGGAAGAGGACCTGCCATGTCCGCACCACCCTGTCCAGCAGGAGCTCCAGGGCACTGCCCACACAGTGGGGCACTAATCAACCACCCCCCATCTGCCATGTCCAGAGGGTAAATGTCAGGGGCCATGCAGGGCTGACAGTAATTGTCTGTGTGCACAAAGGGTGCTGGTGAATTCTGGGATCTCTGCTGAGCGATGTGTTATGGGGAGGATGGGGCTGGAATCCGACATGAGAGACGCCCTAGGGACAGGGTTGGGAGTGACTGAGTTCAGTTTCATCAGAAATGGAGAGAAATAGACCTTGCAGTGGAAATCCCTCCAAAAAAGACTCTATGCAACTCAGACTTAGGCTTAAATCTTACTTCTTTTAGCTATGTTAGGTAGGGAAGTATTGGGAGCAGTTCTGCGCCTTAGGTAGAATGTGGAATGGAGTGGAACTTTGGATGGAGTGGAATGTTGATTTACCTGAATGGTACATGCATTCCAGGGATTGAATTACAAAGCAAAGTTACACCAATTAGATTTGTATCCCTTGGAATTTACAAGGTCAAAGGGTGACTTGATTGTAGTTTTCAAGATATTACTTAGAACACAGGGAATAGAAGGCGAGAAACAATTTCTGGTGGTTGTAGAGTTTAGGACTAGGATCCAGAATGTAACAATTAGAGCCATCCCCTTCAGGAGTAATAATCATGTCACCTACTGTTAAGGAATGACATTGTTCTCTAGGAATCAATATCCTCTTGAATCTCCCTTTTGTAGTCCCTGACCTGTTTGATACACTGCGCAGCTCTTTAAAGTAGATATGCATTTATAGGTACACATTACTGTGTATTTAACTTAAAAGGACTGCTGATTGTGTGTGGTCTCTTGTTCCCTGTGTAGCACATTCCTGGAACATGGAAGAGACAACTCCAGATAAAGTCAATCCACTCTATTGTTCCAAAAATATACCTCTACCCAATATCTAAAACTTAATATATCTGTCCATGTTCACTTCTATTCTGATTGGCAATGGTCAGGGCCAAAGTGGGAGTGAGTTGCCAACTTGAAGTAAACTGACAGGGCATCTGACTTCTTGGTTGAATATTATATCCTTTGTACTGTTCACAGAATGACGGGGGACTTCTGTCTGCTGCCACACCTTAACCAATGTCACTAAAGCAAATAATCTGGTCATTGTATCATTTTTGCTTCTGGGACCTTGCTATGCAATTTAGCTGCTGCATTTCGTGCACTGCTACTGTATTTAAGTCACTCTGAAAGTACTGTAGGTAGCTGTAAAGTGCTTTGGGATATTATGAGAAAAGCTATATCAATGCAACTTGGCTTCTTTCGTACTTTGTCCTTAATTTCCATTGAATGGATTTAACAAAATCTGATTTGGTTGTTGCAAGTGTATTGAGAGAATACTGGGCTTACAGTAAGATTCTGCTTCGGGGCAACTGAACCAAGATTAAGAGTGGAGGGGAAGGAAAGTTTAGCAACAGTATAAACTAGGATAAGAGATGACAGAAGCAATCTGAGCAGTTTAATGACAAGGAGCACTATTGTACATTCAGATAACATCTACTTTCACTGCAAGGAATGAGGAATACTCAGTCATGGTATTAGAACGTTACTTGAATCTCTGTCTCATTGCATGTGCACTGAGATCTGGTGTTACAGGCCTATGTCTGGGTGAGAATGAATGTTCACAGACTTTGAAACTTGCAGCTGGAATTTCCAATCGCGGTGCAGCCTTCCACCTGCTCTTAAAGGGTTTTAAAAATGCATGAGCTGGATTTCCACTTTCATTTCCAGTGCCAGCAGTTTTTATTGTTGTTGGAAAGGGGAATGATTGGGAATCCATGTGCTTTTGTTTCAATGACGTCAGCAGTATTACAGAAGTGGGCATCGCAGGACATCTGCAATTTTGATGGGCAAAGTCAGTTGCCCCAGTAGAACCACTGGGGAGCCATGAACTATATGAATCATAGAATCCCTACAGTGTGGAAACAGGCTCTTCGGCCCAACAAGTCCACACTGACCCTCAGAGCATCCTACCCAAACCCATCCCCCTATTACCACCTAATCTACACATCCCTGAACACTATGGGCAATTTAGCATGGCCAATCCACCTAACCTGCACATCTGTGCACACACATTCCTGTGGGAGGAAATCGGAGCACCCGGAGGAAACCCATGCAGACACGGGGAAAATGTGCAAACTCCACACAGATAGTCACCCGAGGGTGGAATCAAACTCGGGTCCCTGGCGCCGCGAGGCAGCAGTGCTAACCACTGAGCCACTGTGCTGCCCCCTGAAAATGAGAAAGGGCAATGCCTTTTTTATTAACCTACTTCACTGTGTCATTATGAACTTCTGCAGCATGATTCTATGCGTTTTCACTAAAGAGAGCGCTGATGATGTTACAATCTGAAAAGATACATTCACATTAAATAATGTGGATGCCAGGTTGGTACTTCTGACAGTTGGCATGGTGTCATATGAAAGAACAGCATTGTGGAAGGGGACGATGCAGTAGAGTAGGGAATTCACTGGATAAAGTGCTATTGATATTGAAGGCTAGCCTCGTTTGAATGCAAGATCTGGCTGTGTGACATGTCCCTGTTGCTTTCACTTTTTTTCCCTTGAATCTTAGGACCATCTGTTTAGCTTTTCCAAAGCTTTGACTGATGTTTGAACTTTTAGTTGTTTTCACAAGATCTAATGGATTCTGCTCTTCATGGTTTGTTTACACATTTATTCAGAGAATGTCAGCTTGGTTTTGCTGCCTTCCAAACCACCAACCAATTCTTGTCAGCAGAGTTTTTTTCCAACTAAATCTTATAGCAGAATGTGCGTTTTTTGATTTTTGACAGATTTACAAACTGCTGAAGAAAATCTACCTTTTTAAAATGGCTATGTTTATTTTGACCGGTTTATGACCTTTGGAGACTTCAAATATTGATGTAAGACTTCTGAGTTTTGCATTCTGGAAGTATGGGTTTGGAGGGGACAAAGGAATTGGGAGAGTGTGAGGAGGGGTATGAGTTGAGTGATAAGGAGAGGTAAGGGTGGTAAGGGATGATCATTGGATTGATTGTGCACCATATAAGATTCAGATGAGGAGGGAATTCTTCAGTCAAAGGGAAGTGAATATTTGCATTTCTTTACACCAGAGGCTGTGAAACAGATTCAAGGCAGAAATTGATAGATTTCTGGAGACTGATTATGGGAAGGTATATGGAGATAGTGTAGATGATCAGCCATGGTCTAACTGAATGGGAGAACAGATTCAATAGGCTGAATGGCCTACTGCTGTCCCTGTGCGATGTTGAGAACATTTCCTATTCTACTTCCATGTTGAAAATCCAGCCAATCCATTTACTCAGTCCTTTTCTGCTCAGATGCTGCTGAGTGATACTTCCTGTAGTTTTTTTTTAGTTTCTGAAATTGTTGGCCTAGTAATAGGGAGGTGGTCACACCGCAGGCTCAGACTCTGCAGGCAGGAAGGGAATGGGTGACCACCAGACACAGCAAGAGAGATAGGCAGGTAAGTGCAGCAATCTCCTGTGGTCACTTTCCCTGCAAAACAGATACACCGTTTTGGATACATTTGAAGGGAATGACCTCTTGGGGAAAGCAGAGCAGCCAAACTTAATGCACCATGGTTAGTTCTGCTGCAGAGGGGAGAGTTAAAAAGTATGCCAGGGCAAAAGTGATAGGGGACTCAATTGTAAGGGGAATAAACAGGCATTTCTGTGGCTGCAAACAAGACTCTAGGATGGTGTGTTGCCTCCCTGGTGCCAGGGTCAAGGCTGTCTCGGAGCAGGGCATTCTGGAGGGAGGGAGTGAACAGCCAGTGGTCATGGTACACATCAGTGACATAGGTTAGAAAAAGCAGGAGGTCCTAACGGCAGAATACCAGGAGCTCAGAAGAAAGTTACGAAATCAGACCTCAAAGGTAGTGATCTCAGGATTATTACCGGTGCCACGTGCTAATCAGAGGAGAAGTGACAGGATATACCAGATGAATACGTGGCTGAAAAGATGGTGTCAGGAGGAGGGTTTCAGATCCCTGGGCCATTGGGACAGGTTCTGGGGGAAGTGGGACCTGTACAAACTGGATGGGTTACATCTGGGCAGGACTGGGTCTGATGTCCTAGGGGGAGTGTTTGCTAGAGCCGTTGGGGAGGGTTTAAGCTAATATGCCAGGGGGATGGGAACCTATGTAAAGAGTGACAGAAGGAGGGAGCAAGGACAAAAACAAAAGCTAAAAAAAGGAATAAGAAAAGTGATAGGCTGAGAAACCAAGGACAAGATTCAGACAGGGCTATTGAGAAAAATAAGGAGGAGACAATCACTGTTAAAAGGACAAGCTTAAAGGCTTTGTGCTTTAATGCGCGGAGCATCTGCAATAAAGTGGATGAACTAATTGTGCAGATAGATGTAAACGGATACAATATGGGATTACAGAGACATGGCTGCAGGGTGACCAAGGATGGGAACTGAATGTCCCAGGGTATTCAGTATTTAGGAAGGACAGGTAAAAAGGAAAAGGTAGTGGAGGGGCATTGCTGGTTAAAGAGGAAATTCACACAATAGTGAGAAAGGACATTAGCTCTGACAATGGGGAGTCTGTATGGGTAGAGTTGAGAAATACCAAGGGGAAAAAAACATTAATAGGTGTCAAACTGCAGCGGTGATGTTGGGAATGGCATTAAACAGGAAATCAGAGATACATGTGATAAGGGAATATCGGTGAGTGTGGGCGATTTTAATTTGCACAAAGATTGGGCAAATCGAATTAGCCACAATGCAGTAGAGGAGGAATTCCTGGAGTATGTACAGGATGGTTTTCTTGACCAATATGTAGAGGAACCAATAGGAGAGCAGGCCATCTTAGACTGGGTGCTGCATAATGTGAAAGGGGGATCATTGCCAGCCGAGCTGTGCGAGACCCCTCGGGGAAGAGTGACCATAACATAGAATTTTTTATAAAGATGGAGAGTGAGGTAGTTGATTTGGAGACTAGGGTGCTGAACCTTAATAAAGGAAACTACAAGGAAATGAGGTGTGAGTTGGCCTTGATAGATTGGGGAGAGTTACTTAAAGGGATGACAATGGATCGGCAATGGCAAACATTCAAGGAACGCACAGGAGAACTGCAGCAGCTGTTTAGTCCTGTCTGTTGCAAAATCAAAATGGGTAAGAGGGCCAATCCATGGCTTACAAAGGAAATAAGAGATCGTATCCGATCCAAGGAAGAAGCATACAGATTGGCCAAGAAAAATAATCTGAGGATTGAGAGCAGTTTAGAATTCAGCAAAGAAGGACCAAGGGATTGATTAAGAAGGGAAGGTGGAGTACGAAAGTGAGCTTGCAGGGAACATAAAGACTGACACTAAGAGTTTCTATAGGTACGTGAAGAGAAAGAGATTGGTAAAGACAAATGTAAGTCTCCTACAGACAGAAACAAAACATTGAATGTATTCAAGAGGTGACTAGATATAGCACTTTGGGGCGAAAGGGATCAAAGGTTATGGGGAGAAAGCAGGATTAGGCTATTGAGTTGGTCGATCAGCCATGATTGTGATGAATGGCAGAGCAGGCTTCATGGGCCGAATGGCCTCCTCCTGCTCCTATCTTGTATGTTTTTATGTTTCGTTTCTGGTTTGATGTGAATGGTAATTTATTGAGCAGTGAAAGGCTGGAACCAGGTATTAGTCCAGCGAGTTAGCCTGCAGTTCTTTTGTGAGGTTCAAAGAATAAATACACAGGTTCTGAGTTTTTTTTCAGTGATGAGTAATTTTTCATTTAAAGGGCTAGCTCACAGGAAGTACACTAAGGCAGCCAGTATCAGATGATGAACATTGGGCCTGATTTTCCTGTAGGTGTCATGCTAATCTCTGTTTGATTGGCAAGATTTAGAGGAGAAAATTGAAATAGAGTTAGTGTGGACACTTAGTCAGTGCATCCCACTGTTCCCATTAATTCTTTATTATTAATGCATCACTCCCCCTGTGCACATAGATATGACCCTAACGTTATAAACATCATTTATGCCAGTGTTATTGGCAGGTTCCTTTAAGTTTGTTTCACTCCACTTTTTCCTGTTCGCTGTTTCAGAAACATCCTGCTGCAGGGTGGATCAGCTGTTGATAGTGCCATTGCTGCATTGCTGTGCACCTCCATCATCAACCCCCAAAGCATGGGCATTGGCGGAGGATCCATTTTCACCATTTACGATGCTTCAAAAGGTAATTTTCATCGATTACTTGTTGAACGAGACACTGTGAAGTCACAGGTTAGTGTCCTTGCTGTCCATTTTCCTGATAGAGCTACAGCTGAGTGTGCTGTAGCTGGATGGATGGGAGAGGGTGAGGGGAGAGGTCTGGGTCAAGGCAGCCTGCTCCAATCGAAATAAAAACACAGCACAATGCAGACGCTGGAAATCTGAAGTAAGAACAGAATGTGCAGGAGAAACTCAACGGGTCTGTGGAGACACAAGAAGTTAACATTTGGAGTCTAGTATGATTCTCTTCTTTGGGTTGTCTTCGTTGTCCTGTTGTGAGTTGATCTCTCCTGGAATGAGGGAACAGAGCTGTTAGTGCCGAGGCAGGTGGAGGGAAAGCTGGCGAGGGGTTTCACTGAGCGCAGGGTTAGTGATGTCGGAGGTGGATGAGAGCGAGTGAGGGAAGATGGTTGCAAGCAGTGGTGAGAATGGTAGTGGTTGAGCCTTGTTGGGAGGTGCATGCAGTAGCAGAGAGACAGCAAGTACGGGAAGAGATGGTGCCACTTAATTTACCTGTAGCTCTGCAATCTTTGCCGAATTCTGGGTTGATGTGTCCTTACGTGTACATTGGATGTCTGGTGATGCTGTAACCAATTTGATGATTTCTAAGGGCCTATTCTGACACACGATTCTCAAGATCGGGTCAGTATGGTCCCTTTTCTCACTTTATTTTTGACTTTGGGATCTCCTTCAGGGTAAATTCCTGCTTCCATTTTCACACTAATTTTTCACTAATACTGAACTCCCACACTGCAGCACAATTATTTGACGAGTTAGAAAACGTTACAACTTGTAGCTTGCAACTCGTTTCATATTTCATTTATTTTTGTTGCGGAAAACCTGTTTCTGCTATTGTCAACCATTTGTACTCTGTGTGGGTGTATCTTAAGTGCTTGCTGGACAACACAGTCTGGACACCCACCACCACCACCCCCCACCCCTCCCACCACCTGACCTCCCTGAGATGATGGGTAAGAAGATTAAAACACTCACTTCTGAGGTGAAATGTTGAGATTGATTCCTAATGTGAGTGTTTCACATCCTTGCAATAAAAGATGGGGATATGTGACTTGTATACCAAGCCTGGAAAGAAGGTGCCTTATTCTCCAGGTCAAATAATTTGTTGCAATCTACGGTATAGAATCATACAGTATGGAAGAGGCCCTTTGGCCCATCATCTGCACCGACAAAAAAATTGCTCTAAATCTAGACTGATCCCTCTTTCCAGCACTAGGCCCGTAGCCTTAAACTTCAAGTACTCATTCAAGTACTTTTTCAAGGTTGTGAGGTTTCCAGCCTCAACTACTCTCCCGGGCAGCACATTCCAATCCTCCACCACCCTCTGGGTGAAAAGGCATTTTCCTCAAACACCCTCTGAACCTCCTGCCTTTCACTTTAAAAATTATGCCTCCTTGTTATTGACCCTTCCAACTAATGAGGACAGCAAAAGTAGCTCCAGGCTCAGCTAAAAAAGCCTGCCACCAGTCTGGACCTCTTTCGAAGTCAAATTTCCGACAGGAGTTCTGTATTTCACCTGAAAAGTGGACTAATTTGCTAGTCTGCAAGAACGTTATTGCTGAGCCTCCAACTACAACTCACCTGCATCCGAGGTCCTAAGGAAAGCAATTCTACCTCATCAGTCAACTGCAAACCCTCACTTTGATATTGTCTTAGTGGACTCAGTTTACGTGCAGCAGTCATTAAAAGTTGGTATGCTTAACGTCATTTTGGTTGAATAAAGTTTATTGTTTGGGGACTATGTTTCTCTTATGTGTCACTATTTTTATTTTAAAATCAATTGCATGTGTTGTCAATATTCATCATGATCACAAATCAGCATCAAGTACTTTTTTTCCTGCATTCCAGACAGTCTCTCCTGTTTGGTCCTGGCCAGGGACAAGGGGACTTGCCTCCTTTTTGGCCTTTCTTCCTGGCCTCCTGTCCCCCAGCCTCATCTCCTGGCTTGCTCCAGCCTGGCTTTGTCTTCCCCTGGCCTGTCCCTTCTCTAGGCCTCATCTCACCCAAGGCCTCGATTTGACCCAGTCCTGCTTCCATCCCGTTTTCACCTTTTTTAAGGTCCAGGTTTCCCATCTGTGCTGGCTCTGCCGCTGGGTCTTCGTCCTTTGTGAATTGGAGCTTAAATCCTAGGCTCCAGGTAGCTGTGGACATTGGTTAGTACAAGTAGTCTTAGGAGTCCAGTTCCATTGACTAACTATTGCCACCAGAAGACCTATTTCAAACGGTTAATAAAATTTGTAAAAAAGACACCTCTCATCTAGACAGGAGAGCCGAACAGGAAAAATAATTAAATTCACCTCTCCCTCTTGTCCATGAATGTGTATATAGACCATCTTGCTGTCTGTACTTTGTCTGTGATGGTGCATATATATAGACCATCTCACTGTATTTGTGACAGTGTGTTTATAGACCATCTCTCTGTGTGTATTTTGTGTAACCTCTGTGTCATCTCTCCCTCAGGCAATGTGACAATAATTAACGCCAGAGAAATGGCTCCACAGAAGGTGAGGCCACGTTTACTCAATGAGTGTGGCCCTTTTCCAAAACCAGGTAAAAAAAAATTGTGAATAGAAAACGGTGCCAGTCATAGATGTGAGACTGATTCCAGACATAGCCCTGTTCTCTCCCTCTCCCCTTCCTCCCTTGAGCCAGTGAAGAGGACAAGCAGAGGTGGGAGGGGAGTGGTGGTGGAGGAATGGTTAGATGGAGCAATCGCAGGCTGGAGGAGAGTGTGGTGAACTGCAAGGGGCACAGTTGTGTTGAACGTGGGGTGCAGTAGGTGGTGATTATTGATTTTGGGTCAAAGTGGGAAGGTTGGTGGTGGGGAGAAGGTGGGCCGGAAGCAGGAGAAGGAGAGGGGTATGAAGGTAGCGATTGGAGCAGGATGGGAGAGAGGCTGGGCTGGGGAAGCTGAAGGTAAATGGAGTGTCAGGATGGGTGTCAGGGGGCACGGAAGGGTGTGCAGAGAAGCTGGTGCTGGTGTGATTATTGGCTGGTTTTGTTTGTGATTCCACAGGCAATCATTTATTGAACCAGTTCTGTGACCAGCTTTGATGCTCCTCTCACACCTTAATCATTGAACTCTGTCAGGTGGATGATTTCTTGGTGTTTGTTATGTATAAACAGTCTGCAGTTGTGATATTTCTCGCAAGAGAAACCGTTCTGTCTCTGCTTACTCTATCATGAAGGAAGTTGGGTTAGTTCAGTTGGCTGGATGGCTGGCTTGTGATGTAGAGTGACACCAACAGCATGAGTTCAATTCCTGCTCTGACTGAGGTTACCATGAAGGACTCTCCTTCTTAACCTCTCCCCTTGCCTGAGGTGTGGTGACCCTTGGGTTAAACCACCACCAGTTGTCTCTCTCCAATGAGACAGCAGCCCTATGGTCTGGTAGGACTATGGCAGTTTTACTGTTACCTTCTTAACTCTATCAGGAGCATTCATAATTTTAAAGCTCTCTGTTTGATCAACCTCAGCTTTCTTTATGTAAAGAAATCAGATTCTCAGCTGTTTATACTCTCCTCCTATATCTGTACGTTTGTGTATGCTTCCACTTTTCTGATTCTAGTAATTCTTTTCTGCTCTTCCCCAATCCCTCAATAACAGCCAGACAACACACAAAACTCTCAATGTGATATAATCAAGGCCTGATACAAGTCCAACATAAACTTCTTCATGTTTCAGATCTCTTCTTCTAGAAATAAGCCAGTTTCTTCTTTTACATTCCTCTGGTCTTGTCAATCTGTAGTGCAATTTTCCAGTGATTTGTGTATTTGTACATCCAAATCCTTTTGCTCCTGTACCCCATTCATATTCTTCTTTGCAAAATTATGTATCTCCAGGCCCTCACCCTACGTCATCCTTGTATCTCTGGTACCCAACAGTCCTAGCCCATGGGACCCAACATCAAAGCCCCAGGTTCAACGTCTGCTGTTCATCCTGACCTAGTCTAGACACTCCATCAATAACCTAACCCCTTGCACCTGCCCATCTGGCACCCTAAATCCTTCCCAACACTTGGCACCATACAAACTTGGCACTGCAAAACTGGCACCTGACCCCCACTCCAATTGATACATTACCCTGTAAAGACCTGGCACCCTATCCCTGTCAACCTGGACATTTAGCTACCTGGCACCCTGCCTTTTACCCACTTAGCATTCTACTTACCGGGCACCCTGCACCATCGCCTGACTGGTACCCTCCACTCCTGGCACCCTAACTTTACACTAATCCTACATACTCATCCTTTCGTGATGTCTCCATAATACTGGCCTTGTCAGTTTCCGAATAAAGCATCTGACTGTTGTGATGGTGGGTGGGTTGGGGGGTGGGGTGGCGGTGTAGGTGACATGGTTTTCCTTCTCCTGTCTGCTTTACACTGAAGGAGCTGTCAGAATGGAGATACAGCTCTGCAGTTTTGGACACTCCTTGATTGGAATCTCCTGTCGGAAATGCGGCGAGCTCTTCTGTGACATAAAAACTGGCAGCAGAGTGGCAGTCAATGTGACTGCTGACCCTAACAAAATCCAGCTCCTTGTAACACGAGAGACTTAGTCACGTTGGAGAGTGAGAGAAAAATACTTCCAAATGAACGGTTTTATGACTGGATAATGAGCCTTGTTGCTGCACTGCCCTTTTCTCTCTGAGACTGGGTTCAGCCCACACTGATATCTTATATATCTTATAGAAATCTTATAGTATCAGCAATTATTTTTAAATCCACTCAACACATCGCGGGGTGTTTTACAAAAACATTATCATGCAGAGTCAGGGGAGGAGATATTAGAACAGATGATAACGCTTGTTCAAAGAGGTATGTTTTAAGAAGCACCTTACAGAAGGATAGAGGTGGGGAAACCAAGTAAAAGGTTTAAGAAGAGAACTGGTACAAGTAGGGATTCAGACATTAGAGGTTTCTGTTTAATCCAGCTCGGTTAATTTTATTGATTAACTACAATGGTTTGCCACTGATTAAATGAGCCACAAGGATGATTTGTATATGTGTTAACTCCTGATTCAGGTAGCCAATGGGTTGCTGTGCCAGGGGAACTGAAAGGTTACTGGGAAGCCCACAAGAAATTTGGAAAATTGTCGTGGAAAGCCCTGTTTGAACCTTCAATACAGCTTGCACAAAAAGGCTTCCAGACCCCAAAGTTTCTGAAAATGCTTTTAAGTTATCCATCACTTCACACTAAACTAAACAGTTCATCACTGAGGTAAGTAAGGGCTTCACACAAGATAACATGATCACAGTTCATCTCAAGACCAGCACTGAACCTAGTTATCCTACTATGCAATATTTTGATCAAACACAGTAACTACAGCAGCAAAACACATCTGCATTTCAAAAGTGCCTTTAACGTGGTAAAAATACAGAACCGGATCATCCCAAATGGAAAAAAACTCCAGCACCGGCAGTTCTTACTATTCTCACAAAAGTCACAGTAGTGTTATCAACCAAACGTTGACCTGAAAACTAAAATAACCAAAGAACTATGGGATGCTGGAAATCTGAAACAAAACTCGAAATTGGTGCGGAAACTCAGCAGCTCTGGCAGCATCTGTGGAGAGAAAGCAGAATTAATGTTTCAGGGCCAGTAACCCTTCTTCAGAACTGGTAGTAGTTGGGGAAAGGTGGTATGCATGCTGAAGATGGGATGTAGGGAGGAGTGAACCAGAGGTGAAGACAGAGCCCAGAGGGAAAGTGAGCCCGTGGGGCAGACAAAGGGATGGCTAATGGTAGCCCGGGAAAAGAAAAAGTGCTGACAATGACAACCATAAGTGGATGAAAATGGGTCGGTTGCACTGAAAGCAGCCCATGTCGTGACAGGACCTGGGGAGATGGAGTGAGTAAAGGACATGGAAGAAGGTGTTCAGGCTCTAAAATTATTGAACTCGATATTGAGTCCTGAAGGCTGCAGAGTCCCCAAGTGGAATATGCCAACATTTCTGTCTCAGGCTTGCTGCAGTGCTTCAGTGAGGTTCAGCACAAACCGGAAGAACGGCACTTCATTTTCTGCTGTAGTAACACAAAACCCTGGTTAGACCCCACTTGGGCACCACACCTTAGGAAGGATATACTGGCCATGGAAGGAGCATAACAACGGGTTACAGAATGATACCTGGACTTCAGGGGTTAAGTTATGAAAAGAGTCATATAAATCAGACCTGTTTTCTCTAGAATTTGGATTTTGGAAGGTTGTTGGTCTGTTGGAGATTACATAAATAAGGAGCAGTTGCTCAGTGAAGCAGATTTCGATCTAATTGTAAAATGTGAAACAGTACTTCACACAAGGCTTTAATGCCTGTTGGCTTCAGAAGACCTGAAAGAGGTCCAAAATTAGTTTAAGGCTATAGTTTTTAAATCGGACTTTGCTGGGCTGAAACAAGGCCAGTTAACCGCGTAATGCCAGTTGATGCCCGTACTAGAACGTTCCAGCAGTAATTACTAGGACAGAACCTAGACACCACCCTCCTGGAATCTCTCACCTTTTCACTCTGTAGACATTATAGACAGCAAAAGTAAAAGAATGATGGACAGTATGTCTTCCCAGTAGCAGCTGACAACAAAGGGAGGGTCATTTTACCTCATTACGCTTCCTGAGCTGCTAACAGCTCCATCCGCCTCCAAACGTGAACAATGGAATCTTGACTTGAGAAACAATAACAAATTAATAAATTGAAGCCTTAACATGACTAAAACTCTTCTTGTTTTTGAAAAGCTTTAATGTCACATTGCTGAACCTTTATCTTAATCTGCTAAGAATCTAACCAGTTGGTAAAAGAATAATCAGAGTCATATGAACATGTGAATTACAACTGGGAATAGGCCATTCAGTCCCTTGAACCTTCTCTATCACTCAGTAAGATCACAACTGATCTGATTACTCCAAATTCCCGCCAACCCAAAATAACCTTTCACCTCATTACTTACCGGGAGTCTATCCAACTCTGTCTTAAAATGATTGAAAGACTCTGCGGTCACTGCTTTTTCAAGAAGAGTTCCGAAGAATCATGAATCAGTGAGAAAAGAATTCTCCTCATTTCTACCTTAATTGGGTGTCCTTGTGTTTTTAAATTGTGATCCCTAGTTCTAGGTTTGTCAACAAGTGGAAGCATCTTTTCCACATCTACCCTGCCAGATCCCCTCAGGATCTTATATGTTGCAATCTCCCATCATTAATGAGAAGCTTCCATTATTTCTTCCGTCCTACCATATGGTCTCTGTAAGAGGAGCAGTACACCACTCCCACAAAATCTTTCTTGCCTTTATCATTTCTCATCCCTACCCAAACCACTTCCACAACCTTATTTCCTGAACTTCATATGTAGGAACAGGAGTAGTCCATTAAATCCCTCAATTCCGTCCCGCCATTCAGTAAGATCAAGGCTAATCTACGGCCTAACTCCATACATGTGCCTTCTGCCTATATCCTTAGCTGCATTTTTGCTCAGCAAAGATATTATCTCAGATTAAAAACTAATGACTGATTGAGCATCAATTGCCATTTGTGGAAGAGAGTTCTGAATTTCTACCACCCTTTGTGTATTAAAATGCTTCCTAACATCGCTCCTGAACAGTCTGGCCCTAATTCTCAGACTGTGCCCCCTAATTCTAGAATCTCCAAACTGGGAATAGTTTATCTTTATCTATCCTGTCTTTTCCGGTTAATGTCTTAGATTTCAATCAGATCACCCTTAACCTTCTAAATTCTAGAGAAACCAGACCCAATTTGTATAATAAAACAAAGAACTGCAGATGATGGAAATCTGAAACAAAAACAGAAAATGCTGGAGAAATTCAGCAGGTCTGGCAGCATCTGTGGAGAGGCAGCAGAGTTAGTGTTTCGCATCCAATGACCCTTCTTCACAAATTTGTATCTCTCCTCACCTTCCTCTACTTTGTCAATGCCATCGTTAATTAAGAGAACCACCCCTCTACCATTCCCTAATTTCTTGTCCGTCCTAAATGTCATATATCCTTTAATATTCACGTCCCAATCTATCATCCTGCAGCCATGTCACTGCACTGACTGTCAGATCATACATGTTTGTCAATGCACTACCAGTTCATCAGTTTTGTTTTAAATGCCACGTACATTTGGATTTTCAATTTTGTCTTTTTACTACCTCGTAACGCATAGCCTTCTCTCTTGATACGCTCATAGATATATACACTAATTTCCATCCTGTCATGTCCTGTTTATCATTTCCTGTATCCACACATTTTTGTTTTTCCTTCTCTCTACTCTTTGAGTTTCCACATCTTCACCAATTTGAATCCTTGCCCCATTATTAGTTAAAAATCCTCTCTACTTGTCAAGTAATGCAGTTCACTGGAGCCCTGGCCTAAGTACATTTAAGGTGAAGACTGTGCTAATGGTAAAACCCTCAGTTTTGGTGCCCTGAGAGCTGGAACTCTCTTCTCCTATCTTATTTGTATGTGACTCAATTAATAATCCAGAAATGATTATTTTCAAGCCCAGCAGACACATTGTTACTCCCTTTGCCCAAACTTTGGGTTTAATAAGCAAAAGGCCATTTGTGTAACTCATTAATGTGGCAGTGAGCACAGGGTTGTGTATGAATGGGACTGGGTGTGAGATTGGAATTGGGAAGCTGTTAACATAACACATCGAGAAGGTTGTCACAAGTGGGTTGATCAGTGTTCTAACAGCAGCTCCCAGAGGAAACCAAGCCTCTCTAATAGTACTGGCATCGTGATAGATATTATTGAACACAGCATCAGGTGATTGAATTGAATTGGAAGATGGTTCAGGGATTTAAGTTAATCAGGCATCTTTTTATTTTAGTTCCCTGTTTTACAACCGTACTGGTAGTCCACATGAAATCATGAAGAATGAACAGCTTGCAAAAACACTGAAGATTATTGCTGAACAGGGACCCGAAGCTTTCTACAATGGCAAAATTGGACGTGATCTCATTTTGGATCTACAGGAAGAAGCTGCTAACAATTTAGGTATTTCTCTCATTTTATCTTGGGCAATTTTAGAAATAATGCAAGTGGGAAGTTAAGGTTAATGCCCATAGTCAGTGAGAATTCAGTTGGTCCAGCCTCTGATTTTTCAGTCTCATAAATTTAATAGACAGAACATCTGAGAATGTGCACACGTGGTTTACTACATGCAATGGCATTCCTGTGGAGAAGATTGGGTCATGGAGGATTTTCACGATTTGCTCTTGCTCCTAATCTCATCAAATCTCAAAAGAATGCACTTCCAACATGTTACTCTTCAACTGGCTCAATAAACTGTTTGACACAACTTCACAATTTTTGCCATTGAGATAGTTCAGTTACAGGGCTTTGATCCAGTGACAGTGAAAGAACAGTGATATATTTCCAAGTCCGGATGGTGGGTGGCTTGGAGGGGAACTTGCAGGGGATGTTGTCCTCATGTATCTGCTGCCCTAGTCTTTCAAGACGCAAGTGGTTGTGGATTTGGAAGATGCTGTTCAAGGATCTTTGGTGAATTTCTGCAGTACATTATGCATCAGTGGTGGTGGAGTAGATGTTTGTGGACGTGGCATCAATCAAGTGGAGGCTGCTTTGTCCTGGATGGTGTCAGACTTCTTGAGTGTTGTTGGGGCTGCACTCATCCAGGCAAGTGGGGAGTTTTCCATCACACTCCTGACTGGTGCCTTGTAGGTGGTGGACATGCTTTGGGGAGTCAGGAAGTGAGTTACTTACTGCAGTATTTCTAGCCTCTGGCCTGCTGTTATAGCCATTGTATTTATGTAGCTGGTCCAGTTCAGTTTCTGGTCAATGGTAAAACCAGGTATAGTGAGAGGATTTGAACACAGGAGTAGGATGTCTTGCTGCAGTTGTACAGGGCCTTAGTGAGACCACACCTGGAATATTGCATGCAGTTTTGGTCTCTTTATCTGAAGAAGGGTGTTCTGACTATGGAAGGAGTGCAGCAAAGATTTACCAGACTGATTACTGGGATGGCAGGACTGACGAATAAGGAGAAAGTGAGTCAGTTAGGATTGTATTCTCTGAAGTTTAGAAGAATGAGAGGGGAATCTTGTTGGAAACTTTGAAAATTTAACAGCACTAGACACGGTAAATGAGGGACAGATATTCCCAATGATGGGGGAGTCCAGAACCAGCAGTGACGGTCATAGGGATGCAGGGTAAACCATTTAAAACAGAGATGAGAAGAATTCTCTTCACTGAGTGGTAAGCCTGTGGAATTCTTTGCCACAGAAAGCATTCAAGGCCAAAACACTGTGTGATTTCAAGAAGAAGTTGGATGTTGCACTTGAGACTAAAGGGATCAAAGGATGTGAGGGAAAAGTGGGAATAGGTTACTGAGTTGGATGTTCAGTGATGATCATAATGAATGGCCAAGCAGGCTTGAGGGCTGAATGGCCTACTCATGCTCCTATTTTTTATGTTTCTGAGTAGTTTACAAGCTGTAGGACAGAGAATAAATTAGGAGACACTGAGGACATGTAAATGATGCAGTACCTTAATCGTCGTTTTCTTCCCCCAATAATGAGAATGTCAATTAGCTGTGAGGACGAATTTGTAGAGTGTATTTGGGACTGTTTCCTAGAATAATATGTGTTGATCCAATCAGGGATCAAGCTGTTTTGGATCTGGTGATGTGAAATGAGGCAGCTTTAATAAGTGATGTCAGCGTAAAAGATCCCCTAAAGAACAGTGACTATAACATGGTAGAATTTAGCAATCAGTTTGAGAGGGAGGAATGTGGGTCAGAAACAACTGTGCTAAATTTTAATAGTTTTAATTACAAATGAAGGAGGGCAGAGCTGGTTGGAGTGGACCGGGAAAGGAATTTAGCAGAAAAGATATTGAAAAATGATGGCAGATATTTAAGAAAATAGTTCATGACTCACAGCAAAGATATATCCCAGTGGGGGAGAAAGGATTCTAGGAAAGAGATAAACTGACCCTGTGGTGAACCAGGGAAGTTAAAAATTGTCTGCTTTTTTTCCTTTCAATTCAATACCATGTGGTAAAGATTAGAAGTAATCCAGAGGTTAGGGAATGTTTTAAAAGCCAAATAAAAATGACTAAAAAATAGAGAGGGAAAATAAACTATGAGGGTTAACTAACAAATAATATAAAAACAGACAGTAAGAGTGTTTTAAAATATATAAAAAAGAAAAGGGAGGGCAGAATGAACATTGGTCCTTTAGAGAATGAGACTGGGCAAATAATTAATGGGGAACCAGGAAATAGCACAGAATTGAATAAATACTTTGCATAAGTAGAGGACATTAGTAGTATTCTGAAAATATTAATCACAGGCCTAAATTGAAGGGAGGAAATAAACACACTAACTATCACTGGAGGGAAAAGTACTCTGAAAACTAGTAGGGCTACAGGATGCTCAGTCCCCTGGACCTGAAGGTGCATCCTAGAGTTTTAAAGTAAATAACTGAAGAGACATTAGATGTGTTGGTAATCATCCAAGAATCCTTAGATTCAGGAAAAGTCCCAGCAGATTGGAAAAATGTCAATGTAACATCTTTATTTAGAAAAGAGAAGGAAACAGAAGAAAAGGTCACTGTAGGCCGGTTAGTTGTTTTTTATTCGGAAAATGTTGGAGTCTATTATATAAAGAATGTAATAGCAGAGCATTTAGAAATACATGGGATCAAGCAGAGTCAGCGTGGGTTCATGAAGGGAAAATCATGTCTAATAAATTTATTAGAGTCCTTTCGAGGAGGTAACAAGCAGGATAGATAAAGGGCAACTATTAAATGTAATGTATGTAATATATTTGGTTTTCCAAAAGATGTTTATAAGGTACCATATATGAGACCATTTAATAAGAGAAGGTGCCATGATGTTGGAGGGAGTATATTTAGCAATGGATAGAGGATTAATAAGCTACTAGAAGACAGAGTTGGGATAAAGAAGGGGTTTTCAGGTGTGAATGGTGGAGTACTACAGGAATCAATTGTGGACGGGGCTACTATTATTTACATTATACACTGTATGTTGGATGAAGAAAGTGAATGTGCTTAGCCATGTTTCCACATAACACAAAAATAGGTGGGAAGGTAAATTGTGAGGATGACACTGAGTCTACAGAGGAAATAAACAGGTTAAGTGACTGGGCAAAACTTGACAGAAGACATTGTGAGAAAATCTGAGTTTATGTACTTTGGCAGGAAGAATAAGGATTATTATTTAAGGTGGGATAGACTGCAGAAGGTTGCAAACAGAAGGATTTTGTATCCTCGTGCATAAATCCCAAAAAGCTACCATCCAAGTTCACCCAGTAGTAGGGAAGGCAAATGGAATGTTGGCCTTTATTTTAAACGAATATACAAATATTCTCCAGCATCAGCAGTACCTTTTATCTCTGATACAATTTTTAAGCCCACTGCGAAGCCTCTTCTAAGGATGCCTACCCTGAAGAAGGCATCTCCTCCCTCTGGACAAACCTCAGGGAATCTCTCTCCCACTGAAACTCTCTCATAATCTCTTCGGCCTTGAAACTGCTCGACCACGTCCTGAAGCAAACCAGGTACTACAGCCACATCACCTTTCTTAGTACCTGCCTAAGGAACCAGATCATCCCCAATGGACTACGATCCACATTCAAGCCTTCCCAATTTGGCCCCAACCGTGACTTGTCTGCCTCCTCTCCACCTATCCTCTCCTCTATCCATCCTCTATCCGCCTCCCCCCTCTCCCTATTTATTTCAGAACCCCCTTCCCCTCCCCCATTTCTGATGAAGGGTCTAGGCCCGAAACGTCAAGCTTTCCTGCTCCTATGATGCTGCTTGACCTGCTGTGTTCATCCAGCCCCACAGCTTGTTATCTCAGATTCTCCAGCATCTGCAGTACCTTTTATCTCTGAAACAAATAGGGAGGTCTTACTCAAACTATACAAGGCAGATCATGGCTAGAATATTATTAATTGTTTTGGTTCCCTTATCTTGGAAGCAGTCAGAGAAGGTTCACTTGAAGTATGAAGGAACTATCTTATGAGGAGAGGGTGACTAGGTTGGGCCTGTACTCATTAGAATTTTGGAAGATCAAGTTGTGACCTTATTGAAGCACACAAGATTATTAGGGGTCTTGATAGGATTGACGTGGAAAGATAGTTTCATGTGGAAAGACCCTAAGAGCAGAAGGCATCAACGCAGAAGCAGAGAGTTGTGCAGCACAGAAACAGACCCTTTGGTCCAACTCGTCCATGCCAACCAGATATCCTAAATTAATCTAGTCCCATTTGCCAGCATTTGGCCCATATCCCTCTAAGCCCTTCTTATTCCAGGTGCCTTTTAAATGTAATTGTACCAGCCTCTGCCACCTCCTCTGGCAGCTCATTCCATACTCACACCACCCTCTGTGTGAAAAAGTTTCCCCTTGAGTCCCTTTTAAATCTTTTCCCCTCTCACCTTCAACCTATGCCCTCTAGTTTTGGACTCTCTTACTCTTGGCTATTCACCCATCCATGCCCCTCATGATTTTATAAACTCTCTAGGGAAAACAGCCCCAGCCTATTCAGCCTCTCCCAAAGCTCAAACCCTCCAACCCTGGCAACATCCTTGTAAATATTTTCTGAATCCTTTCAAGTTTCACAACATCTTTCCTCTAGCAGGGAGACCAGGATTGAATGCAGTATTCCAAAAGTGGCCACACCAATGTCTTGTAGAGTGGCAACATGACCTCCAAACTCCTATACTCAATGTGCTTTTAACTAGTTGCACATTTAAGATAGAGATGAGGAGGACTTTTTTTAAAACATTTCTTCACTCAAGGGATGAATGAAATTCCCTAGAAGTTTGTGAAGGCCAAGTCACTCAATATATTCAATGAAGAAATAGGTAGCTTTTTAGATTTTAGAGGCATTAAGGGATATGGGGTAAAAGCAGAATATTGCATCAAGATAAAGGGTCAGCCATGATTGCAACGAACGGCAGAGCAGGTTCAAAGGCCTGAATGGCCTTTTACTACTATTTTCTATTTCTATATTTAATCAGAATAGGAATCAAGGCTTCTGGGGAAAAGCCAGGAAGGTGGAGTTGAGGATTATCCAATCAGCAAAGATCTCAATGGGCAGAATGGCCTATTTCAGCTCTTTTGTCCATGTTTGAACCAAGGCTGTAATGAGGTCAGGAGCTGAGTGGCCCTGGCGGAACCCAAACTGGGTGTCACTGAGCAGGTTATTGCTGAGCAGGTGCCGCTTGATAGCTCTGTTACTGACACCTTCCATCACTTTCCTGATGATCGAGAGGAGACTGATGGGGCCAGGTATGTGGCCGGGTTGGATTTGTCCTGTTCTTTGTTTCCAGGACATACCTGGGCAATCTTCCACATTGTCAGGTCAATGCCAGTGTTATAACTGAACTGGGACAGCTTGGCTAGGGGAGCGGCAAGTTTCTGAGCACCAGTCTTCAGGGCCCGTAGCCTTTGCAGTATCCAGAGCTTCCAATCATTTCTTGATATCACGTGGAGTTAATCGAATTGGCTGAAGACTGGTATCTGTAAAGCTGGGGACCACTGGAAGAGGCCGAGATGGATCATCCACTTGGCACTTCTGGCTGAAGATTGCTACGAATGCTTCAGCCTTATCTTTTGCAGTGTTGTGCTGGGCTCTTCCATCATTGAGGATGGGGATATTTGTGGAGTGTCCTTTTCCACTGGGTTATTTAATTGTCCACCACCATTCACAAATAGTTACAGCAGGACAGCTCCATTGATTGCTTAGCTCAGTCTATCACTTGCCACTTATGCTGTTTGGTGTGCAAGTAGTCCTGTTTGGTGGCTTCACCAGGTTGATACCTCATCTTCAGGTATGCTCCTGGCATTCCCTCCTGCACTCTCCATTGAACTAGGGTTGATCCTCTGGCTTGATGGTAATGGTTGAATGGGGGATATGCCGGGCCATGAGGTTACAGATTGTGTTGGAGTACAATTCTGCTGCTGTTGATGGCCCACAGTGCCTCATAGATGCCCAATTTTGCATTACTAGATCTTTCAGAATCTATGCCAGTTAGCATAATGGTCGTGCCCCACATCACAATGGATGGTATTCTGAATGTGGACATTGTCTCTATTAGGATTGTGCAGTATTCACTCTTACCAATAGGGTCGTGGACAGAGGCACATGACAGATTGCTGAGGATAGGATGAAATAGGTCTTTCCCGCTTCTTGATGCTCTCACCCCCAGCCCAGTCCAGTCCAGTGGTTATGTCCTTTAGATTTCGGACAGTGGTCATGCTGGTGAGCCAGTCCTATCGATGGCCATTGTTGCCTCCACACCCACCTCCCCATCAAGTGTGCATTATGTGTTCTTGTCACCTGAATGTTTTCTCCAATTGGTATTCAACACGGAGGAATATGATTCATCAGCCAAGAGCATAGGAGGTACATTAGGAAATGGACTGGAGTCTGGGTCATTGTTTGTAACTGAGATAACAAGGTGTGGAGCTGGATGAACACAGCAGGCCAAGCAGCATCAGAGGAGCAGGAAAGCTGACGTTTCGGGCCTAGACCCTTCTTCAGAAATGCCTTTCCAGAGGGAGGAGGGTAACTTCTTCAAGGTAGGCATCCTTAGAAGAGGCTTCGCAGTGGGGTTAAAATTGTTTCAGAGATAGTAGGAACTGCAGATGCTGGAAAATCTGAGATAACAAGGTGTAGAGCTGGATGGAACACATCAGGCCAAGCAGCATCAGAGAAGCACGAAAGCTGACATTTTGGGCCTAGACCCTTCCTCATAATTCTGTAGAACAGTCACATTGTCATTTGGCTTGTCTGTGACACTATTTAGGATAGCTCCTTCAATTTTGGTACGTACCCTAGATGTCAGAAAGAGAACTTTGCAGGGAACGGGACTGGGATTTGCCATTGTCATTGGGTTGATGTCAGGTGACCTGTCAGGGTTTTATTCCATTTTTTATGTAGAGACCAAATAAGGACAGCATATCTTCCTTCCCTGATGGTTTTTTACAATATTTGATGGTCACTATTGCACTACTTTTAAATCCAGTTTTATTAACTGAATTTAGATTTCACCATTTGATGGAGTGCAATTCAAACCCATGCTTCCAGAGCCTTTGGTTTGCCAGTCTAGTGTCATTACCAACTGTCCACTAATATGTAGAGCCCTAAACACTGAACTCCATTTCACAATCCTTGGAACATCAGTACACAGCCAGGCATCCTCAGGTGGGGTTTCCAATTCTGTTTGGACATGTTCCTGCAGGTTCTGTCATTGTAAGTCCCACCTAAAGGCATTTCACCCTTGTTTGTGATCTCCTTCCGCTTCAATTCTCGCAGTGCCTCACCTTCCCATGGCCAACTGTATAGACTCATAGTTAACTGATTTCACGGTTCTTTGTTGTTAGTACTGATTTTCCTGATCATACCTCAAACACTATCTGAGGGGCTGTTCAACATTCGAAAGTATCTCCAATCATTACTTTCTATTTGTCCGTAGATGGCATTTTAACACTTCAAGATTTGAAACAATACAAAGCTTCCATCATGGTACCCCTGAACGTTTCGGTGGGTGACTACGTGATGTACTTCCCACCTCTGCCATCAACGGGAATCATTGTCAGCCTCGTCCTCAACATACTGAAAGGTATGAGTAACAATGTTAGAGTATACCAATAAAAATTTTCTCATTTAGTTCTGTCATTTCTTGTTATCTCTGTTTATATTTCTGTCTGTGTGTTTGTATTTTTTTATCCATAAAATTTCTCCTCATACATTGCCATAGAAGGCCTGTGGAAACCTCAAAGACATGACATAAACGTGACTGATCCAAACTGTCTGCTGTTCTCTCAATAAGTTCAAAGCTGATGATTATGAGAACTTCCTTTCAAAATTCTGTTGCTTTCTCTTTCTGCTTGCTGCTATCGCTGCTGTTCAGCTTGTTGTTAAGGTGATGCAGTGGGAGCTTTACTCCAGTTCAAACATATGCTGTATTTGACCTGCCAATGTTTGTCAGAACATTGTAATGGAAGCCTCACTTGGTACCTAAGTTTACCTGCCCTAGGGAGAGTTTGATGAGGACAATGGGATTAACTCTGTGTAGCTTGTGTAGTGCAGAGCGGAGAGCGGGCCCAGTTATTCAAGATGGTGGTGCTGGCACAGTAGGCCTCTCTGCTTCAGGCCAGATGCGTTCTTTTTCTTTCTTTCTTTCTCTCTCTCTCTCTCTCCCCCTCATCTTTTTTCAGTTTCTTCTTCTTTGCTTCATCTTCCTGATGGTGTGAAGAGAACAAAGAAAATTACAGCGCAGGAACAGGCTGGAGGTGACCGGAGCAGGGGCCTTGCATAAGTCCTGGAATCATGTTTGAGACCCTGGCTGATGGAAGATGAACTCTATTTAATACTTTCTTTCTATCCTTTTGTACCTTGCGATCTCTATAGATATCCATTTTTATTCATTGACAGGATGAGGGTGTCGCTGGCTAGGCAGCATTTATTGCCCATCCCTAATTGCCCAGAGGGCAGTTAGGAATCAACCACATTGCTGTGGGTCTGGAGTCACATATAGGCCAGATCAAATAAGGATGGCAGTTTCCTTCCTTAAAGGGCATTAGTGAACCAGATGGGTTTTTTTCCTGATAATTGGCAATGGATTCACAGTTATCATTAGATTTTTAATTTCAGACGTTTATTGAATTCAAATTCCACCATCGCCATGGGGGGATTTGAACCCGGGCCCCAGAACGTTACCCAGGTCTCTGGATTAACAGTCTGGTGATAATACCACTAGGCCATCGCCTCCCCTTGTGATATATGTGCCAACAAATAATTTATTCATATTTGGCATGTCAGAGACACCAGCGAGGTCACCATTTCGTTCCTGTTCCCAGTTTCCTGAAATAATCTTTGAGCTTTGTGACTTGGTATGCATTGTGGTCCTTTATTTCTTCATCCTTTGGCTTATAAACCAGCTTTCAATGCCAGTACGTATTATGTAATCTGGTGGAAACATGTATAAATTCCACCGCTGAAAGAAAGCATTGCTGTGTTTGGATATGCAAATTCTTTACTTGACAGTGTTTGGTTCAAGCAATAAACAAACAAAATCTGTGTTTCCCTACAAGTGAAGTGAATGGTAACATTTTTTTCTGATCTCCATCAGGCTTTAAGTTTTCTGTTGAGTCTATGGAGGAAAATCAAAGGGTCCAGACATACCATCGTATTGTAGAAGCCTTAAAATTTGGAAATGGACAGCTAAGTAATGTGATGGATTCGACGTTCTCATCAAATGTTAGTGGTTTTTTTTATCTCCACAACTGTTGGCAAGGAAAATTATTGCTGTGTGAATCTTGATTCACTGGATCATTTGCTCTTTGCTCTTAAAGGTGCTAACTCTTGCTGGAATACAACTCCACAGACAAGAACGCTGAAGGTGACATTACTCATATGTCAGCCTGGTCATGTTATTTCACTCAGGGGGTTGCATCCAGGCTAAAATGAGAACAATCCACCCAATCGCCATCAGAAATCCACTCAGGACACCTTCCTCGAATGGATGTTGGGTGTACAAGCCAGGTGTGGGAACCAAGGCTGATCTTCATCTCCTTAATTTGGGAGCAGTGAAACCAGTTATGGCCGTAGCATGGCCATCAAATACATTAATCAACAAAGCCGTCATGATACGGAGGAAAGGGTGTATGGTGCCACATGGCATGAGTCATTTCCTCAATTAGTTGAGCAGTCCACTGGAGCTCCTTTGCAAGGGATAACTTGTATTTACTCCCCATATGATATTAAAGGCTTAAATATGCCTCTAAGCTATTTCTGCATGTGTGTATCTCTTGATGACCCCTTCGTTTAAGACGTATGCCTGTGAGACATGGGAAACTGGGTGAGATGTGAAAACCAAACCAAAATAGACAGCTTCGGCAGCGACTTTTCTCTGTGACATTCTGATGTATCATATTCCTCACTATAGGAGCCTCTGTTATACCACACCCTCTCGCGTGAGAGATAGATTTGTGCAATGTTCCCAGTGTAACGTCTGCTCTCTCTATCTAATTCAGATATCCCAGCTGCTGTCTGATGGGTTTGCTGAATCTATGCGACGGCGTATCGATGATCAAGCCCATTCTCTGGAATACTACAACATTGACCGTCAGGCACCCGACTCATACGGCACTAGTCACATTTCAGTGATAGACAGACATGGCAATGCGGTTTCTGTCACTAGCTCGATCAATTATTTGTAAGTACAGATATCCTTAGCCACATAATACCAATTTAATCACAGGCTGGATACATGCCAGGGAATCCATCACATTTGATAGGTGTGTAATAGGTTCTTAGTGTTTGGAAGCTAAAGACAGTAATCAAACTATGTCACATGACCAAAGGCCTATAATTCTTCTGGGCAACATTAGAATCTTGCCCATTTAAATCAGTGGTAGGATTAAAATATTACAGAAAATCATTTAAATCCTAAATCCGAATGGCCTGCTTCCACACTGTAGGGATTCCATGATTCTACCTAATTGGGAAAGATGATAGAATATTTTTTAAGTAAAGCTGGCAGCACGGTGTCTCAGTGGTTAGCACTGCTGCCTCACAGCACCAGGGACCCGGGTTCAATTCTACCTTAGGGCGACTGGCAGTGTGGAGTTTGCACATTCTCCCCGTGTCTGCGTGGGTTTCCTCCCGTGGTCCAAAGATGTGCAGCTTAGGTGGATTGGCCATGCTAGATTGCCTGTAGTGTTCAGGGATGTGTAGATTAGGGGGATGGATCTGGATGGGATGCTCTGAGGGGTGGTGTGGACTTGTTGGGCTGAATGGCCTGTTTCCACACTGTAGGGATTCTATGGTTCTATTTGCTAGTTTTCTAATATACATGAAATGTGTTGCTTAGTCAAAAGGTATAATTCTTTGCATATTTAAATCATACATTGAGATGGTGTCAAAAAACAGCTTTCCACAGCTGTCTGACTAAATGAATTGTGTCACTATGTGATGGTTGTGGTGCAGTTGGTAGCATTTTGCCTGTAACACAGAAGGCTTTGGGCCATGTTCCTTCCAAGAGACTTGGCCAGTGCCTTAATGCAGTATTGAGGGAGTACAGTGCTCTCTGAGGTGCATTGTTTCAGGTTAAGATGTTAAATTAGTTCTCCATCTTTTTTTCCAAAGAAGAGCAGCAGAGCTAACCCTGGCATCTTAGCTAATCCTTCTTCGCAATCAATGCATCTTACGCATATGATTGTTATCTCAGTGTTGTTTGTGGGAGATTATGATGTGAATTTTGGGTGCAATGTTTCCTACTTTGCAGTAGTGGCAACATTTCAAAATGCTCCAATAATTGGGAAGTGCTTTGCTGTGTCATAAAGGGTGTTATATAAATGCAAATTTCAGAGGCTTCATAAATGTATAAGGTTGAAGCCCAAAATTATACCGAGTGCCTGTAGGATTGGAAGTTAAAGAAACATCTTTTTAATGGGAGTGTTGCAAGAAAATTGTACAGTTGTGAAAATGGCAAACACTCAAGTCCAACAAGCCCCTTCCCTATTTTCTGCTGCTGTACACATCAATATTACTTCTTGGGAGGAGGCTTCTTGGAAATTTTGTGTCACTGAGGTTGACCTAGTGCTGGCTTCAGCTCCAGCACTTGTGCTGTCTCTGCTGAAGGTTCAGGGTGTGGGTGGACTGACAGCAAGTCCAGCTTTTGATGTTAACTTCAGAGACAGCACCATCTGGTAATCGCATCATGTTCTTGCTGGAGGCATAATGGTGCTCAGAGTGTATGTTTAAGGACATCCATGATGTCAAAAATGAAAAGACCCTGAAACAATTTAAGTTGAAATATGGGTCTGCAGTAGATATAATTTTATAAATAAAATATTTTTCTTCGATTTCTCTTACTGAGTTTAATCTGACTGTGAGGTAAAGATACGGTCACCATAGTCCTGCCCTCTTATTAGAGAGAGAGAGACAGCTGATGGTGGTTTAAGCTGAGGGTCACCATGCCAAGGGGCAAGTGGTTAGGTTGAGAAGGTGGGACCTTTGTTGGTGACCTCAGCTGGTACAGGAATTGAATTCATGTTGTTGGTGTCACTCTGTATTGCAAACCAGCTGTTCAGCTCACTGAGCTAACTGACCCCCTAATCGGAATGTCTATGCTTGCGTGTGGAGAAATTGGGATGAGAGTTGATATGGGTCTCAATGTGAGAGTTGGACCCAAATTCAGATGGAAGTTTGAATAAAAAATGTGATTGGAATCGAATATAGGTGGGGATAAGAAATTAGTACCTGAATTAAGATTGGGAGTGAGATATGAGTGAAGGAGGCTTGGGATATCATTTTGGATGTCAATCAAAATTTGGATAATACATTGGATATGAATTAATTGTCAGTGCAATGGGGTTTCTGAAATGAGGGACTGGGATTAAAATGAATGGAAAAATCTTTGGAAATTGAATGCAAATGCATCTTAGAAACTGTAATAGAGGAATTGTAATAGGAAATGGGGATGAAAACTAAAGCAGAATCCTGAATAGCTGTAGGTCTGAAATTGGAATGGGAAGAGAAATTCTGATGTGAATTAGAATGGAAATGAAACAGGGAACGGTAATCCAGAGGAAGTCTGGATGGGAATTAGAATATGATTTGAGGTGAGAATTAATGGATAATTTTTAATGTGAATTGTTGGAGTGGGGATGGGAATCTATACGATAAAAAGACTGGAGATTAGAATCAGGAAAGATGTAAACGAAAACAGAAATTGCTGGAAAAAGATTTACAGCATCTGCAGTTCTTTTGGGGTATTTTTTGTAAGACGCAAACAAAGATACTTTGGAACAAAATTGGTTTCTAAATTGAATTGGATAAGTTTTAAGATAAGCTGTGTTTTTGTTTTAATAGATTTGGTAGCTGGATCTTCTCTAATCGTACGGGAATTATCTTGAATAATCAGCTAGCAGACTTCTGCAGGAGTTCATTTGGAGATAGTAAGTACAGTTGAAATGGCCGAAGAAAGGCTTTTTGCCTTAACTCTGAGTACTCGGGTTTCTTGTAACTGTGACAATCGGCAATAATTTTGCATCTATCATAGATATTACCAGAAGTTACATATGAATCAGGAACAGGATTGGGCTGTTCATCCCACCAATCCTGCATTGCCATTTAATAAGATCATGGCAGAGCAGGATTGAGACAACAAATCCACGTTCATGTGTAGCCCTGATAAGCTTACAATGCCCTGCTTAACAAGAATCTACTATCTCTGACTTAAAAATATTCAAGGTCTCTGCTTCTAATACTTTTTTCCTGAAGAGCATTCCGAAGACTCGCAATCCTTTGTGAGAGAAGAAAAATGCATAATATCTGTTTTGAACAGGCAACCCCTGATTTTTAAATAGTAACCCCTAGTTCTAGATTATCCCATATTGTCCACATCTATCCTGTCAAGACCTCTCGGGAATTTATGTTTTAATTAAGTCACTCTAATCTCCAGGGGATGCAAACCTAGCCTACCCAACTCTTCCTTCATAAGACAACCCATCCATTTCAGGTTTTAATTTGGTAAGATTTCTTTGAACTGACTCCAATGCATTTACATTCTCCCTGAAATGAGTTGACCAATAATGTGTACAGTATTCCAGATGCAGTCTCATCAATGCCTCTTGCTAAAGAGTAACCTTTCTGCTTTTGTATCCAATTCCTGTTGTGACAAGTGAGATTAGATGTTTTCCTAATGGCTTGAGTACGTGTACACTAACCTTTATGATTAGTGCGCCATGACACCAGCATCCCCATCCGTCTCAGAAAACTCAATATCTCACCATTTCCGTAAACTTTTTATTGCAGTAAAAGCAAAATACTATAGATGCTGAGAAAGCTGAAATAAAAACACAAAGTATTGGAAAAATTCAGCAGGTCTGGCAACATCTGTGGAGAGAAAATAGAGCAGTTAATGTTTCAAGTGTATCTTGAATTGAAACATTAATTGTTTTCTTTCTCTCCACAGATGCTGCAAGACCTGCTGAGTTTCTCCAACACTTAGGGTTTTTATTTCTGTTAGATTCTTCCTGTCAAAATGGACAATTTCACATTTTCCGACATTATACTTCATATGTCACACCTTTACTCACTCACTTAACCTATCTATATGTCTGAAGTTGTAGACATGCTCGCTGAGCCGGTATGTTTGATTGCAGACGTTTCGTCACCCTGCTAGGTAACATCGTCATTGTGCCTCCAGTGAAGCGTTGGTGTTCTGTCCCGCTTGTTATTTATATGCCTTGGTTTGCTGGGATGCTTGGCATCATGTCCGGTTCTGTTTCTCAGTCGTTTTTATATCAGGTCCAGTTGAATGTGTTTGTTGATGCAGTTCCGGTTGGAATGCCAGGCCTCCAGGAATTCCCTGGCATGTCTCTGTTTGGCTTTGGCCATTATGGATGTGTTGTCCCAGTCGAATTTGTGTCCTTCTTTGTCCAGGTGTATTGAGACCAGTGAGAATTGGTTGTGTCTCTTGGTGGCTAGTTGGTGTTCATGTATCCTTATTGTCAGCTTTCTTCCAGTTTGGCCTAAATAATGTTTCTCACAGTCCTTGCATGGTATTTTGTATATTATATTGGTTTTATTGGTTGTGGGTATGGGATCCTTTACATTCTTCAGTAGCTGTCGTGGGGTGGTTGTTGTTTGTGGGCTACTTTGATACCTAGGGGTCTGAGTAGTCTTGTGGTCATCTCTGAAATGTCCTTGATGTACTGTAGGGTGATTGGTGTTTCTGGTCGTGTTGGGTGAATTGTGAGTCTGGTGTCACATGTAGGCCAAGCCAGGTGAGGATGGCTGTTTCCTTCCGTAAGGACATTAGTGAACTGGATCCTTCCCTCTCCAACTCCAACCCTGAGCAGACGTTCCAAACTTTATTACTGGGCGGAAAGAACAGCTGACTGGAAAGCATCAGAGATAACATCTTTTGAATTTGAAGATTACTCACAAACAGTTTCTTCATGTGTCAGATATTCATCACCAGTTCAATCAAATACAACCATTACTGAGACAACTGTTCCTCTTGAGCTTAGTATTTTAAGTACAGTTCCAGTAATGATTGCAAGCCCAGGAGAAAACGATTGAAGATTCAACCCAAAACTTTCACAATCTGGGTTTAATTTAGTTGAATGGCAGAGAGGCCTTGTGGGGTAGTGTACCTACCTCTGGGTCAGAAGCTTCAGGTACATGCCCTGCTTCAGGACCTGGTAATAACAGGAGTTATGTCATAACACATGTGAACAGGTGGATGATCAATCTGTAAACCCTTTTGATAGGCCAATGGCAAGAATGGCTTCTTGCTTCCTGTTTCAGCTAGAATCATGTGGTAGCTGCAGCACAAGAGGTCCCTCATGTTTAAAGGTTCCAGGAACAAGGGTTAGCTTCATTCTGATGAACTGTCTCTCTGACTCGCGCAGACGCACACACGTACCTGCACATGCACACACGCACACACAGACGCAGATGCACACGCACATGCACAAGCACAGACACACACACACACATGGATGACATTGCGAATGCTAAAGCATTTTTGATACTGATGACCATGCACTGACTCCCTCCAGACAACACAAGTATATGGACATCTACAAGGAGGGAGTCAGACCCTGCTATAAGACCATAAGACATAGGAGGTAAAAGTAGGACATTCAGCCCATCGATTCAGTTCCACCACTCAATGAAATCACCCTGATCTAATAATACTTAACTCCACTTTCGTGTCTTTTCCCCATAGGCCTTGATTCTCTTACTCATTAAGAATCTATGCACCTCAGCATTGAATGGGGTTTTAGACAGGGTGAGCACAAAGAGATGTGCAACATTACAGTGGAATATCTCTATCACAGGCCGAACCATTTGGTGATGACAGCCACCACCAAAAAGCTTTGATGGGACCTTTGTATTCTGTTCTTCGAAGTTTTTTTTAACACAGTGTGTTGTATAATTCTGTTATTCTCAGTTTCAGGAAAGCAGCCGCCTTCTTCCATGTCTCCAACCATATTAGTATCACAGAACAGAAAATCCATCATGACGGTGGGAAGTTCTGGGGGCAGTATGATTATCAGCGCTATCGCACAGGTGAGTGTGTCGTCTGACTAAATTAAGCAAGGTTCATTTTTACTGCAGGTGTATGAACAGAGTGTCACCAGAAGACATTCCATTAGCATTCAGTAGGCGTATGACTGGGCTTCAGTAATATTAATGAATGAAGATAAAATAGAATAAAGCAAACTATTTACAAATAACAAGCATTTAAAGATGTTGCAACACACGGTAAAGTTATAATCTCATGAATTCCAAAAGCACCCCTCTACAGTAACTGCATCAGAGAGAATACCCTTCTCTATCACCCCTGAAGGGCTTAATTTAACTTGGTTGCAACTTGCAATATTGAGAGATGACGGCCTCTTCTGGAGCCTTCATACAACTAAGCTTAAACATTCTCAGCTTCAAATAACGCTTTCAGGGTTTTGACCAAATACTTCTCCTCTACAACTTTTGCCTTGTGCTCAGATAACCTATTTTTCAAATAAAATTCTAACTAGCTCCCTTTCTTACACATCCATCTTTAGCCAAACTTCTGTCGAACTGCCCAAATTGAAAGTTAAAAAAAATTAAACCCAAGCAATGGTTGTTTCTGCCAATTGAAAGAAAAAGAAATCAATGGCCGACCATCTCAACGAGAGCCTAATGCACAACTGTTTACCTTATTCACTGGAGATATTCTCACTTTGTAAACAAAAACCTCTCTGAAAGTCTTGTTCTCTCACACTGCTCACAAACAATGAAAACACATGCCACTAGGTCGAACTTCAAAAATAAGTGATAAACGCTGGGGCAGAAGTCCTATGGCCGGCCCAGAGAGGCAATGAGAGTAGGCACACAGGGAGGATGGCAGGTTAGAAGGTTGCCTTTGTTTACTGGGTCATCATTCCAGGTCAATTCTTGGTTGTTAGGCTCCTAGCCCTGCCATTTCACACCACCAGTGTTTCCACACGTACACACACACACACACACACACACACACACACACACACACACACACACCATGTATCCTCATTTCTTTCATCCCCTTCCATGTCCCCTCCAGCCTCCAAAATATATTCCATGCCTCCTGTGCATCACATGATTGTCATTGAGGAAAGCAACAGGAAACTAAAGGCTCCGTCCAGCACCACAGAACCTTCCCAAGGAGCTGGGGAACCTATAGTTACTTGCCGCTTTTCCCCATGGCAATATTTTAATCATTCACAAGAAACTTACAAAACAATCAGCATCCCTTGCGCTTTTTGCATAAATTCTTTAAAGCTTAAATTTGGCATTTTTGTGTCTGTCCCGATGAGGGCAACACCACAAAAATATCTCTATCCAACAGCAAAAATAATAAACTGTGTAACGGTTGCAAGCAGTTCTTGTTGATTGAGTGGGCAGTAATTTGGAAGATTGTGTACAAATCTTCACCAGAGAGAAAAAAAAAATATGAAGAACTTAGTCCTTACGCCACCAATTACCATTCTGTCTTCAGAATCTATTTGCCAAACCACCAATTAAAACTCGAATGACAACCTCTTTGCATGTGTGTGGTTGCACACAGCAGCACATACAGCGTCTGCTGTCTGGATGGATATATTTCTACCATCAAAGTACAACATTGCTTTTCTCTAATCCCAAAATGTTTTACAATGCCGACGAGGCACTTCTTGTATTTGATTATAGGAAAAGCAGCAGCGTAGACACACTGCCACATTCAGTATTTACTTTGTTTCTCTCTCCAGGGGCTGCCAGACCTGTTGGTTGCTTATTAAAGGAGAGAGGTTGATGGACATTAAGCTTTGCTGCAGGAGTGAATCATATGGGCCTTCCCAGAAAAGGTGTAAAAATCTCAATTGCAAACATCCTGCAGCAAAGCTTAAGGTCCATCGACCTGTCTCCTCCAATAAGCAACCAAAAGGTCTAGCAGCCTCTAGAGAGAGAAACAAAGTAAATACTTCAAATTCTTTGAGACTTCTTCAGAACTGACCTCCCTAACCACCCTCTTGTCAGCGATGGGTGAAATGGATGATCCCTTGTCACTGATTCCCTAACTGGACATAAAAGGAAACCACCTTTGCTGGAAATAATTACCCTCAGCATTAAGAAAGTTGATTGCCTTTCCTGTTGCTGTTTCCTGTTTCCTGTTACTGCTGCTGCCCTTCGTCTCTCCCTCTGTATATCCTGTGTGTAGCGTGTTTGTGGAACTGACATTGATTTCTCTCCTCTTGGCTTGCAGATCATTATGAACAAGTTATGGTTTGGGCTCAACATGAAAAAGGCAATTGAGAAGAAAAGATTATATGTGAATTCATCTAATGTCTTGCAGTTTGAAAAAGAATTTGATAATGTAAGTTCTGAGTATAGAAGATTGTAATGTGTGTCTAAGGTTAACAACTTTGAACCATAAACGTTGCCAGTTAATGTTGAAGACATAAGTGAATTGCTTATCTTTAGCATTGTGAAACGACATGATCTAGAAATGGGACTTCATTTCCTGATCTACTCCCTCGGATAAAAAACACCACCCTATCCAGGGAGCTTCCATACTCACCCTTCTCCTTAAGCTCCCCCAGACCCTGGATTTATCCCTTAGGTGGATTCTCTGTGGGTATCCTTCGGTCACTGTTGATATGGTATTTTGATGCTAACCATTTAAGGACAATTTGTGTGAACTTCAGTTTTCCAAGAGGAAAGCAGAGCACCTACATGTCTGCAGTGGTGTACTGTAATGTAGTGGGTAGCACTGAAATCTTGCAACAAGCTGTGAAATAATTCTATAAATCTGGCTATATGTGGGTGACACCTGGAAAAAAAATCTTTAATCTTGTCTGACTGTTATAAAAACCAAAGTACTTCCCTAATGCCCTTCAGGAAGGGTCTGGAATTTGTCATCCTCCACCCAATATAGTCTCCATGTGGCTCTATGTCAGAGTACACCATTCACTCATCTTGTCTTTCTCAACAGGTGTAGCAAAATGGAGATAGCAAGAACTGCAGATGCTGGAGTCAGAGTTAACACAGTGTGGAGCTGGTGGAACACAGCAGGCCAGCCAGCGTCAGAGGAACAGGAAAGTTGACGTTTTGGGTCGGGACCCTTCATCAGGACTTGCAGGGGGCCAACCCAAAACATCAACTTTCCTGCTCCTCTGATGCTGCCTCACCTTCTTTATCCTTTAATCATTCATGGGCTGAGGGCGTCGCTGGCTAAGCAGCATTTATTGCCCATCCCTAATTGCCCGGAGGGCAGTTAAGAGTCAACCACATTACTGTGGGTCTGGAGTCACATGTAGGCCAGACCAACTAAGGATGGCACTTTCCGTTCCTAAAGGACATTAGTGAACCAGATGGGTTCTCCCCAGCAATCGACAATGGATTCATGGTCATCATCAGATTCTTAATTCCAGATATTTTACTGAGTTCAAATTCCACCATCTGCTGTCCCCAGAACGTTATCTGGGTCGCTGGATTAACAGTCCAGCGATAATGCCATTAGGCCATCACCTCCCCTGTGCTGTGTTCCTGCTGCTCCACACTGTATCGGCTCTGAGGTGTAGCAAGATATTCAGTTAGATAAACAATTGCTACAATCCACTGTCACTGTAACCCTGCAGCAGTAAATGAAAAAAACCTGATCCTCAGAATGTGGTGGTACAAGATGCACAGATGGATTAAGTAGTAAATTCTGATGACTACAGACCCAACCTCCTCAACCTTTCCACATAAGACATTCTCTCCATACCTGAGATCAGCCTAGTGAGAATCTTCTCTGAACTGCCTCCAAATATCTTTCCGTAGATAAGGGGTCTAAAATTATTCGCTATGTTCAAGCTGTGATCTGAATGTTGTATTATTTTGTTTTTGCAAAACCTGTCCATTTTTATACTTTATTTTCTTTGGAATAAAGGCCAACATTCTATTTGACTTCCCTATTACTGAATAAATTTAGATGCTAACTTTTTGTGATTCGTGCATGAGGATTCCCAAATCTCTGCGTGCTGTAGCTTTCTGCAGCCTTTCTCAGTAAATGATATTTAGTTTCTCCATTCTTCCTGCCAAAGTGCATAACCTCACATTTTTCCACATTATATTCCATCTTCCTTGTTTTTGCCCACTCGCTCAAAATGTCTATATTCCTGTGCAGACTCTGTCATCCTCACCACTTGCCTTCCCAACTACTTTATGTCATCTACAAACTTGGCTATTTTAATCAAATCGTTATTATGTATCATAAATATACTTTTAAGACAGCAATAGATTATTTATGATCAAGGGGATGAAAGATTATTGGGAGTGTGCAGGAATGTAGATTTGAGGTTAAAATTAGATGAACCATGATCTTATTGGTTTGAATGATTGGTTTTATCGTCACATGAACCGAAATACAGTGAAAAGCTTTGTTTACGGGCGGTACAGGCAGATCACGGCAAGCAAAGGACGTACAGATCAAAAAGACTTAGAGGCAGACAGGTTACATTGCAGGTTACATTCTTTGAGGCTAGTGTCCATTCAGCTGTCTGATAGTGGCCAGGAAGAAGGTGTTCCTGAACCTGCTGGCGCATGTGTTCAGGCTTCTGTATCTTCTGCCTGATGGAAGAGGCTGTAGGCAGTCACTACCGGGGTGCAATGGGTCTTTGATGTTGGCCGCCTTTCCGCAGCAGCGAGCCGTGTAAATGGAGTCCATAGATGGGGAGTTGGCTTCCGTGATGGTCTGGGCTGTGCACACCACCTTCTGTAGTATCTTACGGTCCTGGGCAGAGCAGTTGCCGTACCAGACCGTCATGCACCCGGGCAATATGCTTTCAATGGTGCATCTGTAGAAGTTGGTGAGGGACTTTATGGACATGTCAAATTTCCTGAGCCACCTGAGGAAGAAGAGGCACTGCTGTGCCTTCTTGACTGTCATATATTTACACGGGAAGTCCAGGACCGGTCATCAGTTACCGTCACTCTGAGGAACTTGATGCTCTTTAGTCTCTCAACCTCAGTTCCGTTGATGTAGATGGGGGCATTTTCTCCTCCTTTCTTTATTAAACCTTTCTCTCTATACATCACCAGATTCAAAATAGCCTGGTCCCTGGTTGTATCCACGATGTATTGTTCTAGGAAACTGTCCTGAGCACAGACTATGAATTCTTCTTCATGGTTACCTCTGCCAGTCTGATTATCCCAATCTACATTAAGATTGAAGTCTTTATTATGTGCCATCACTATCCCCTGGTTTATTCTCTGTCCCACCATATAGCTACGTTAGGGGGACCTAGTGATGACTCCTACCAGGGTCTTCTTTCCCTTTTTATTTCTTACCTCCATCCATATGGATTCTATGTCTTCTGATCCAAAATCATTTCTTGTTATCATATTTGTTTCATCCCGTACGAACAAAGCTGCCCCACCATCCTTTCCATTCTGCCTGTCCTTTCTAAAAGTCAAATACTCCTGAGTATTTCATTCCTAGCTTTCATCTCCTTGTAATGTT
This sequence comes from Ginglymostoma cirratum, assembly GCA_024137785.1. Lineage (NCBI taxonomy): Eukaryota > Metazoa > Chordata > Chondrichthyes > Orectolobiformes > Ginglymostomatidae > Ginglymostoma > Ginglymostoma cirratum. The sequence continues at coordinate 2,298,100 of JAHRHZ010000119.1, read as the reverse complement.
GTCTATGCGATGGCTGTAAGATCACATCCGTTAATCTGTATTTGTGCTGTTAATTCATTTACTTTTTCTGAATACTCACGCATTTATGTAAAGAACCGTTAATTTTGCCTGTTTACGAATTTTTCTCATTTTCATCTTATTTACTGCTTTTCTTTTATCTTTGTATACTCTGTCCTTTCCTGTTCTGCTGTGGGTCTTATTATCCAAGTAGCTATCTTGTAGTGCTGCCATGTTCTGTCGCTTTGTAAATCTACATTTCCCAGGCCTTCCACATGGTCTCATGAGTTTAAAACTCTCTCTACAGCCCTATCCATCAACTTGACCCTTTACTGCCCCTACACCAACTTAGTACGAACTAATGCCAACCCATGTCCACCACACTTTACCCTTTTCTCTCTACCCGCTCTCAACATACCTCACAGGTCAGGCCAACATACAATAATATTATGCATCGATTGGTCGTCACTATTTAACAAAATTCCATTTATTAAAAAATATTAATTTAATCTTATTTTCCCTTCTGATCTCTTATGAAAACAAACAGTTATATTTGAAGTTCCTTGATGGCTTTGATAATTTCAGTGGGTTACCGCATTATTTAGACAATGTGAATTCATGTCTGTTTTTAATAACTGACACCCTTCCCAGTGAAGCTCACCAGACAGCACTCTCATCATCCTCTCAAGGGGTCTTCAGATCTCCTGAAGAGTACCCTGTGTTAAGATGCCAGCTGATAGTAATACTGGACAAGATTGATTCCAGAATGAAACTTGGCTTGATATATCATATATTTAATTTTTAAAGTTGGCAAACACAAGTGAGGGTGGCACAGTGGCTCAGTGGTTAGCACTGCTGCCTTACAGCATCGGGGACCTGTGTTTTTACCACCTTCAGCTGACTGTGTGGAGTTTGCATATTCTGCCTGTGTCTGTGCGGGTTTCTTCCGGGTGCTCTGGTTTCCTCCCACAGTCGAAAGATTAGTCCACAGGTTAGATGGATTAGCAATGGGAAATGCATGGTTACAGGGATAGGGTAGGGAGTGTGGGTCCATGTAAGATGCTCTTCGGAGGGTTGGTGTGGACTCAGTAGGCTTAATGGCCTGCTTCGGCACAGTAATGATTCTATGAAGAGTGCACAATAGTGAGGAAACAGGCAAACAATGTTACATATATATTTATAGCAAGTTGAAAAGATCTTAACACGAGCATGAGGATCAAGTTTCAACCTGTTTCCCAGTACTATCCATTACAGTGACTCAATTCCAGAGAAATATCACTCTGATCTCAGCTTTTTAAATCTTTATTTAATTGATGTTTTCTAGTTTCTTGCCCCTTGGACTGCAGAGACTTTTTTTTTAAAAACAATTCCTTTCCCCGTCTGATGGCATGTACCTCTCTCAGTTCTGATGGCCTAAACTTTCTCAGCTCTAACAACTTGAGGATTTCTATCCAAACTCTCCTGGTATGGAGTGGAAACTATGCCTGCTGAGGTGGCTGGTTCCTCTGAACTGACCTGGGGAAAATTTTGGTTCCCTAGCGAGGAGAAACCGCTTTACCTTTGGAAGTGAGCTCCAGATTCATCTGAAAGAACTTTGAGCCTCCTGTTCTTTAGTTAAGACTCAACAAATTGCTTGAATGTGGAGTCATAGAGATGTACAGCGCAGAAACAGACCCTTCAATCCAACTCATCTGTGCTGACCAGACATTCTACATTAGCCTAGTCCCATTTGGCCCATATCCCTCTAAGCCTTTTCTATTAATATACCCATCCAGATGCCTCTTAGATGCTGTAATTGTACCAGCCTCCACCACCTCCTCTAGTTCATTCCATGCACACACCACACTCTGCATAAAAACGTTGCACTTAAAACTCTTTTAAATCTTTCCCCTCTCACATTAAACCTATGCCCTCTAGTTTTGGACTCCCCTACCCTGGGGAAAAGACCTTGGCTATTCACCCCACCCATGTCCCTCATGATTTTTTAAACTTCTATAAGGTCACCCCTCAGCCTCTGAAGCTCCAGGGAAAATAGCCCCAGCCTCTCCCTATAGCTCAAACCCTCCAACCCTGGCAACATCCTTGTAAATCTTTTTTGAACCCTCTCAAGTTTCACAACATCCTTCCGATAGCAGGGAGACCAGAATTGACGTAGTATTCCAAAAGTGGCCAAACCAATGTCCTGTCAAGCTGCAAACATGACCTTCCAACTCCCTATACTCAGTGCACTGACCAATAAAGGCAAGTGTACCAAATGCCTTCTTCACTACCTATCTACCTGCAACTCTGCTTTCAAGTAACTATGAACCTCCACCCCAAGGTCTCTTTGTTCAGCAACACTCCCCAGCATCTTAACATTGAATGTAGAAGTCCTGCCTTGGTTTGCCTTTCCAAAATGCAGCACCTCACATTTATCTAAATTAAACTTCATCTGGCACTCCTTGGCCATTTGCTCATCTGAGCTAGGACCTGTTGTAATCTGAGGTAACTTTCTTTGCGCCTGCATGGGTATATGAATAGGCAGGGTTTAGAGGGATATGAGCCAAATGCTGGCAAATGGGACTAGATTAACGTAGAATATCTGGGGGTTGGCATGGATGAGTTGGACTGATGAGTCTGTTTCCACACTGTACATGGCTATGACTCTATACTCTACATGAAAGCAATACACCACCAATCTTGGTGTTATCTGCAGACTTACTAAGCATACCTCCTATGTTCAAATCCAAATAATTTATATAATGTGTTTGCCTGTAACATTTATCCATTAACACTACTGGGGTCTGCTAGATAGTTGGCTGAAGTCATATGCCTTTGTAGATGTATTTAGATCACTATTACAAATAAACTTTCTGACCTTTACAAAAACAAATCTTTACAGAACTAATTAAAATCTTTAAGACTCTATTTTAAAATCCAAATTCCAAAAATGATAGTGGATACCTTTCATTGCACCAGCTATCCAAAGTAAATTAACTGAAACAGACCTGCACAGAGTGAGTGTTCTCTGTGCACACAGGTTCCAGAGAGCAGGGATCCCAAAATTTGGGATTTAAATGGAGACAACTGACCATTTAATGTGAACTGCACATTCTTGAACTTAGGACCATCCCAAAACCTGCTCCTTCAGAATTTGGAAATGATGTGATCGACAGCCAGACTTGCAATTTTGGGGGGATTTTTCACTTTCAGAGTGATGGATAGGGTCCTGGCCTTGGTGTCAAGTTCATCTTAGACCCGCGACCATCCCCCTTCCCTACCCTAAGGGCTGTAGTTTGCCCCTCTTAATGAGAGCCTTTAAACCCCTCCCATCTCCATCCCCACAACCACATTCCACACAATATGAGCTAAATACATTCCTATGTCCCCTGTGCTTGCAAGTCCCCCATGTGCCAGGCAAACCTTTTGTCAAGAACAAGTGATCCGAAAATAAGGCCAAAGGCTTTTGCATTGTTATTAAAATAAAAAGGCTTGTTTATTTTTCTGGGCAGACTGTCATCAAAGCATTGAAGAAGAAAGACCATCGTGTCAATGACTCTGCGATTCAGCTATCATCTGTTATTCAAGGAATATTTAAAGATCAAGCCTGCATCGAAGCAGTGTCAGATACCAGGAAATTTGGAAAATCTGCTGGCTACTAGCACTTCAGGTCTGGCGTCACCTCAGATAAACCAGACACCTTCCACTGACAACAGAGATGTAGTATTTAACTTTCTATCCTCGAATCTGTGCCAGACAGTGTGGGAAAGCTAGACTGCGTCTACCATTTGGTCAGTAAGGCAAAGCCTCAACTTGCTCAAAAACATGAAACATCGATCACTGAGCAGCCAGGCTGCCTAGTGAATCCTGAGCTTTTTGGACTATGAGTTTGAAATGAACCGAGCTGAGTTTTTAATTGATAAATTAGAAGGAAGTTGTTCAAAAAGATGGGGCCAAGGTTGTTCTACATCACAAATCAGAGTACCATATAAGTCAGTCCAGTATTGACACTCGGTGGTGAAAGAGATAGTTATTTTGTGTATTACACATTTAGCTTTAATGTAGCGCATATTAATAAGACTTGCTTCCTTTTACAATAGTAGTTACATGTTAAAACCACAGCTGGAATGATGTCATTTTTAATTGGGAAGGAAGAGATTTGTCAATCTTAAAACAAGCCAGATCCATCTTGTAGCATTTTTCTGTTAAGTACATGCACTCAGTGTAAGGTAATTATGGGAACAATGATAACTATAGGATTACACTGTGAAACTCTGGATTAACGCTGAAGTTAACCCTTAAACTGGGCTGGCAAAATTTCTTGGGCTAGATTGAACCCGGAGTCTGGATGCCAGGACAGCATTACATTGTCGGTTAACTGAGAGCTCGAAGCGGAATTCATTATGTAATTGCAAAAATGTTACCTACCTAAAATGAGCCGTTACTGGTGGGATTGGAATCTGATTGACGTGGTAAATTTGGATTTAACCGGTTATGAACTGTGATAATCTAATGTTGACTAGTCTACAGTGAAACTTTGATTGACGAGTTTGTGTATTACTAAACTGTGTGCTACAAAGACTGTGTCTCTTGGATTGGATTTTAATGACCCAGCACTGGTTGTTTGGAATTGGAAAGGATGGGGTTGGCCCAGTACAATGTAGTTAGGGCTGTGTCCAACCTGTCTCCCAGTGAAGGGCCAATTGAGTGCTCCATCTTGCTCCTGCCAATATTTTACCCACCCAGGTCCACAGAAGTGAGTAGCTCTACAGCTTTCATTGCCTAGCTTTACATAAGCAAGGAGGCAGTTTTGAGGTCTGTTACGTACCTTGGAGGAAAACCCTTAAGAGGTGGCACCCCTCCCCTTTAAACTTTGCCGCGCTCCCCTCTCTGGGGCTGCTGACACACTGGTGTTATCGGACTCCCCAGGCTCCGTTTCCTCCTCATCTTCAGGCAGTGACCACTCCTAGGACTACAGAGCTGTCAGCCAGTGAGAATTGTGGGTAACTGTCCAAGACAGGGCTCCATCCTCAGATAGGATTGACAGTCTCAATCTGAGTCAATTAGAAACATACAATACCTGCTGGGTTTTACCAGTTTTTTTGGTGGGTGTGGTGGTGGGGAAATGGAACTGCTGACTGTCAGGGTTCTGGGAGTACAGTGCCCCATGAAATCAAAGTTCTTTTTATTTTCCTGATGTAGTCACTGTGGATGGGTCGAGGCACATACTGAGTTTCAAATTTTGAAATCAGCATTGTTCAGCTTCGAGCGCGAGCTGTAGTTTTTTAAAATTTGTTTTATTTTTGCAGGTCTATTATACTAATGAGTTTCAAATTGGAATAAAGCATTCCATTTGGCACATGCACTGGGCACTGTATAATCAAAAACAGGATGGGGAACAAAGTCTTTTTACCTTGTCAGAACAAAGTGTCTGTCTCAATTGGAGCTGTCCCAAGACCAATCCTGCCCTTACTGAATAAATGGAACATGTTTCATTTCCCATACCAGCTACCTAACCATTTTCCTCAATGCCACTGGCAATTAGACTTGTGGTTTTTGTGCAGGGAGCTCTTGCCAACTCGAAGTTAGTTGGAAACCAGCTACATTTAATGGCCTAGGACGTTAGAGCAGTCAGAGGCTTTCACTCCATTGAAATTAGCCCTGAAGTTTGGTCAGGCTCCTTTTTAAGTCCAAATTCCCTCACTGAGAAGTTGCAACTTGGTGTGGAAGGACCAATTGTAGGGCTCTGACAGTGATCTGTGAAAATAATTGTTCACTCAAAAGCCCAGATTGTCAATCACCTCTTTGAGGTTCGTTTGGAATTGTCACCCTCCAGTGGTCATAGCATAAAATATCTCAGAAGATGGTCTAAACTATGCACATACCGTGAAGTCACAGAATCATTGAATCCCTACAATGTGGAAGCAGGACATTCAGCCCATTGAGTCCACGTTGAGACCCACCCTCCTCCTTTATTCCAGTAGACCTGCATTTCCAATGGCTAATCCACATAGTCCACATAGCCTGCGCTTTCCTGGACACTGTGGGCAATGTACCATGGCCAATCTACTTAACCTGTACATCTTTGGACTGTGGGAGGAAACCGGAGCACCCGGAGGAAACCCACACAGACAGGGGGAGAACGTGCTGTTAAATTTTTTTTACCAAGCTGTTACTATTCCTAGTTACTTAACAGGAGTTCATGGAAACTTAACAACCAAAATGGTCACTTTAGTCCATTTTCCTCCTCCTTACTCTTTGAAGGCAATCGCATTCAGATCCTTTTTTGCCTTGTAATTCCTTCACTCAACTCGAGTACCTGTCCAAGTACCTTTTCAGGTAGAATATTCCAGATCTAGACAATTTAGTAAAAAATCTGTCCGATCTCTAAATGTTTTGCCGTGAGTTAAACACCTCCCCCACCCCAACTCCCATGACTCTGTTCAGCCTTAATTCTGAAACTTAATTCTGAAAATTTTCTGATGAAGGGTCTAGACCCAAAACGTCAGCCTTCCTGCTCCTCTAATGCTGCTTGGCCTGCTGTGTTCATCCAGCGCTACACCTTGTTATCTCAGATTCTCCAGCATCTGCAGTTCCTACTATCTCTGAAACACTGTTACTAGTGATGTGTTACATCAGTTACTCCTTGCTCAGCAAGATGCAGTAAGATTTTTACTGGAATGGCAAGATGCAGCTAGTTATTCCTGTGGTTTTTTTACAGGATTGTGGTTTACATAGAGCAGTACATCACAGTACATGCCCTTCGGCCCAGGATGTTGTGCCGACCTATTATCCTACTTAGATCAATCTACCCTACAACCTACCCCCTGTTTAAGGGGACGCTAGCTGCATACTTAATGGGGAAGCGCAAAATCACTGATGGCAACTTCTGCATTCTACATCTAACTGCGTATGTACATACTTGAGATGTTGCTGTCGCTTTCAGAGCTGTCAAATGATGTCATGTGTTGACTGTTTGTTTGTCATTACCACTGCAAAATTGGAGCGCATGTGATTAGCCCACAGCTTGAAATGTAATGGTTCCAGAATTGGCACCGTATTCATGTGTAAAATTATTCTACTTGCACTGCAAAAAGCTTGTATTCTGTCATTTTCTTTCTAAAGGAGTCGCTAATGCAAGAATAAAACATTGCAGATGCTGGAAATCTGAAATAAAAACCCAAAATGCTGAGAAAAACTCAGCAGGTCTAGCAGCATTTGTGGAGAGAGAAACCGAGTTAATGTTTCAGACCAACAAACAACCTTTCATCAGAACCTGCCAAGCATTTTCACCAAAGAGTTGCTGACTTCTTCCCAGATTATCCTTTCAGTATATAAAAAACTACGGGGTGAGATTTTCTAAAATGTAATATTTCTCTTCTGGAATAAGCTAATTCATCAAAAACATTTCCACTACTTTACTTTGAAGGTAAAAACAACCAAAAACAAAACCACAGGCTGGTTTGTTTTACACAACGGGAATCTTACGCCTTATTTGAATGTTAGCAATGCTCTGTTGGATACTTTCCTCATTGTGACAGCGCTCGTGTTCTGGCAATGGCGTCCAGCCTCCCACAGGGTCGTCTGATCATATAATTCCACACACAGATCAAATGGGTATTACACTACTGCCTCATTAAATGTCCAAAATATATAATTAAGTGTGATGGTATGCTTGCTAGAAACATGAACTGAAGATTCTGAACCATTTTGTGACAGGGATTCAACGTGAGTTAAAAAGACAATCCAAAGACTTTTTTTGTTACAGTTGAAGTGTTCTGTTATTAATTTTCTTGTATATACATATCATTGCTGAGACTGTATAAATAGATGTTATTCCTGTGACATTTTTAGTTTTTGTTATTATTGTGACTATCTAATTACCCATTACTACTGTAAGTGTTGTGAATGTTATTGTTGAGACTGGCCAGAGTGTCCATAGTTTTTTTTAATCAATAATTCCAGTTTGGATTATGAACATTTGTTTCTTATTTACATTCAATAAAGAATTTTATCTATAAATTTATGTATTTTCTGAAAGTATTGAGTACTTGATATTAGTAAATTAGTAACTGATATATAAATATGTTAAATGGAATTTCTCTGTGGGTTAAACTCAGTAGGTGCTGAGTGACTCACATTTGCTTGTTTATTAAATTACTTATTACAGCTATCGCCCAGCACCATTTCAGTTTCTGGGAGATTTATCCTCTCTTTTTTGACTTCATTTTGTGAAAAAAAAATTTAAAGTCTTCAGTTGTGTTAGTAGCACTTTTTTCTTGCACATTATTCAAATGCTGACCAGGGGCTGGATTCTTAAACTTGCGATGGGGACAGGCACAGGGTTTTGCACTGAGGTCCATCACCTCAGCTCCCCAGTTACTCTCCTGGACGCCGATTGGGAGAGGCGGTTGGGCAGAAACACCAGTTTGAGTAAAAAAAAATCCTTGCGTTACAAAAAGTTTATTGTCCTTATTTTTCTCCACAGATGTTGCCAGATCTGCTGAGTTTCTCCAGCAATTTACACAATACAATATATTACAGCACAGGAGCAGGCCTAGCGGCCCACCAAGCCTGCGCCTATTCCTACTCCTTATTTTAAAAAAACCAAAAGAACTGTGGATGCTGTAAATCAGGAACAAAAATAAGTTGCTGGAAAAGCTTTGTAGGTCTGGCAGCATCTGTGAAGAAAAACATCAGAGCTAACGTTTCGGGTCTGGTGACCCTTCCTCAGAACTTGCTACTTATTGCCCATACACAGTTTCTATCCCTCTGTTTGCCTCCCATTCATCGAGGTATGCCTTAAACGTCACTAAGGTGCCTGCTTCCACCGTCTCCACTGGCAGTGTGTTCCAAGCATTCACTACCCTCTGTGTGAAAAACTTCTGCCCCACACATCTCCCGTAAACCTCCCCCCTCTCATTTTGAACCCGTGCCCTTTTGTAGTTGACCTTTCCACACATCATAATTTTGTAGACTTCCATCAGGTCGCCTCTCAGTCTCTATCTCTCCAACCTCTCCTCATAAACCCTCCAGACCAGGCAACATCCTGCTGAACCTTCTCTGCACCCTCTCTAAAGCATCCACCTCCTTCTTGTGAGAGATAGTAGGAACTGCTGATGCTGGAGTCTGAGATAACAAGGTGTGGAGCTGGAGGAACACAGCAGTCCAGGCAGCATCAGAGGAGCAGGAAAGCTGACGTTTCAGGTCTGGACCCTTCTTCAGAAATGGGGGAGGGGAAGAGGGCTCTGAAATAAAGGGGCAGGCGATGATAAAAGGTGATAAAGGAGCAGATAGGTGGAGAGAAGACGGACAGGTCAAGGAGGCAGGGATGAAGCCAGTAAAGGTGAGTGTAGGTAGGGAGTTGGGATGGGGGTTAGTCAGTGAGGAAGGAGGAGTGGGTAGGTGGGAGGGAAGACAGACCGGTCAAGGAGGTTAGGATAAGGCTAGTAGATAAGAAGTGCGGGTGGGGGTTGGGGTTGGTCCGTGAGGTGAGCGGATAGGCTGGAGGAACAGCACCTCATATTCCGCCTGGGAACCCTGCAGCCCAATTGTCTCAATGTGGACTTTACAGGCTTCAAAATCTCCCCACCCCCGACCTCATCCCAAGACCAGCCCCTCTCGTCCCCGCCTCCTTGACCTGTCCATCTTCCCTCCCACCAACCTGTTCCTCCCACCTCACAGACCAACCCCCATCCCCACTTCCTACCTACTAGCCTCATCCCCACCTCCTTGACCTGTCCATCTTCCCTCCCACCTACCTGCACCTCCCTTCTCACTGACCAACCCCCATCCCAACTCCCTACCTACACCCACCTGTTATGGTTTCATCCCTACCTCCTTGACCTGTCCGTCTTCTCTCCACCTATCTGCTCCTCTATCACCTTCTATCATTGCCTCCCCCTTTATTTCAGAGCCCCCTTCCCCTCCCCCATTTCTGAAGAAGCGTCCAGACCTGAAATATCAGCTTTCCTGCTCCTCTGATGCTGCCTGGCCTGCTGTGTTCCTCCAGCTCCACACCTTGTTATCTCACCTCCATCTTGTGGTGTGTGACCAGAACTTCATGCACTATTCCAAATGCGGCCTAACTAAAATTTTTTACAGCTGTAACATAACTTGCCAACTTTTACTTTTGATTCCCCAGCCGATGAAGGCAAGTGTGCTGTATGTCTCCTTGGCTACCTATGTTGCTGTGTTCAGGGATCTGTGGATCCGTACACCCAGATCCCTCTTTACGTCAATGCTCCTAAAGGTCTGCCATTTATTGTATAATTCGCATTTGAGTTTGATCTTCCAAAATGCATCACCTCGCATCTGTCTGATTTAAGCTCCATCTGACATTTTTCTGCCCAAATCTGCAATCTACCTATATCCCACTGTATCCTTTGACAATCCTCCTCACTATCTGCAACTCTTCCAATTTTGGTATCATCCACAAACTTACCAACCAGACCACCTACATTTTCCTCCAGAATATTTATATGTATTATAAACAACAAAGGTCCCAGCACTGATCCCTGAGGAGCAACAGTAGTTACTGATTTCCATTCTGAAAAACACCCTTCCACTGCTACTGTCTGTCTTCCATGACTAATCCAGTTTTGGATCCATCTAGCCAGCTTACCCCACATCCCATGAGACTCTACCTTTTATACCAGCCTGTCATGAGGTACCTTATCAAATGCCTTACTAAGGTCCTTGTAGACAATATCCATTGCCCTTCCCTCAGCAATCATTCTTGTCACCTCAAAAAACTCAATCAAGTTGGTGAGATATAACCTTCCTCACACAAACCAATTCTGTCTATCACTAACATGTCCATTTGCTTCCAAATGTGAATAAATCCTGTCTCACAGCATCTTCTCCAACAGCTTCCCCACCACTGATATCAGGCTCACTGGCTGGTAATTACCTGGATTATCTCTTTCCCTCCTGAACAAAGGAACAACTTTGGCCATTCTTCACTCCTCAGGAACCTTGCCCGAGGCCAAAGAGGCTGCAAAGATACCTGTTAAGATCCGAGATATTTCCTCCCTTACCTCCCATTGTATCCTGGGGTAGATCCCATCTGGCCCTGGGGACTGGTCTACCTTAATATATTTCAAGGCACCTAATACTTCCTCCTTCATTATGTTGACCCATTTGAAAGTATTCATACACTTTTACCTAACAACAACATCCCTCATATCCTTCTCTTTGGTGAAGACCAATGTAAAGTACTCATTAAGGATCTTACCTATTTCTTCTGGCTCAACACACAACCTTCCTCCTCTATCCTTGAGTGGGCCTAGTCTTTCCCTAGCTACCCTCTTGCTCCTAATATATGTATACAATGTCTTGGGATTGTCCTTAACCCTGCTGGCTGAGGACCTTTCATATCCCTTTTAGCCCTAACTCCCCGTTTGAACTCCTTCCTACTTTCTTTATAGTCTACCTTAGGTATGCTTCCTCTTTTTTTTTGACTAAGCTGATAATTTCCCTGATCATCCAAGGTTCCTGAATCCTGCCATCCCTGTCCTTCATTTTCACAGGAACATGCCTGTACTGCATTCTAATCAATTGGTCTTTACAGATTCCCAAAAGTCAGATGTGGATTTACCCTCAAATGGCCTTTCCCAATCCATATTCTCTAATTCTTGCTTAATTCCATTATAGTTGGCCTTCCCCCAATTTTTACACATTCATCCAAGGTCCACTCTTGTCCTTATCCATAAGTATCTGAAAACTTATGGAATTATGGTCACTATTCCCAAACTGCTCCCCCATTGAAACTTGGATTATCTGGCAGGGCTCTTTTCCCTAAACCAGGTCCACTGTGAATCCTTCCCTTGTTGGACTGTCAAGTACTGTTTCAAAAAACTCTCCTGGACACACCTAACAAATCGCTATCCATCCAAACCCTTGACAGTAAGGGGATCCCAGTCAATAGTGGGGAAGTTAAAATCACTCACAACAACACCACCATTATTTTCACATTGAAATAGCTCAACAGAGGCTTCTATCCCATTTTATTTACACATGGATAGTACTTGACACTTGTCTGACTTCCTCAGAGCCAGCTCTCAGAGTGAACAGCGCTTCTGACACTCCTGTAGCTATCTGTCAGCCAGGACTCCCTGATTGGACCAGATTAACAGCCCCAATCAGGGAACTCACATTCTATGAGGTCCACCTGGCTGATTTTGTTACAATCAATAAACACATCTTTCCAGAATCTGATTACATGTCTCTTCCTCTATCTCCCGCTGACAGCTGGAAGATCTGTAGTACAATCCCAGCATTGTGATTACACCCTTCCTATTCCTGAACTCTACCCATAGTGTCTTTAAGCAAAGTCGCTCCCACGACAAGGCTGTGATATACTCCTTTACCAGTAATGCAGCTCCCCTTTCTCTTTTGCTTTCTTCTCTGTCTCATCTAAAACATTGATATCCTGGAGCATTAGGCTGATAATTCTGTCTCTCTTTCAACCAAGTCTCTATAAGCAACAACATCATAATTGCATGCATTAATCCAGGCTCTAAGTTCATCATCTTACCTGCTATACTTCTTGCATTAAAGCAAATTTATCCTAGCCTCCAGTTCCACTGAGCTTAACAACCTCTCCCTGACTGCTCTTCTTCTTGGATATGTTTGCTTTAGACTCAAGCTCTTTCCCCACTCTCTATTCTTATTGACCTGCTGCTCTGGTTCGCACCGCCTGCCGCACTAGTTTAGACACTCTCAAGTGGCACTATCAAACTTCCCTGCCAGGATATTGGTGCCCCTCCAGTTTAGGTGGAACATCTCCTTGTACAGGTCCCACCTTCCCTGGATGACATCCCAAAGATTCACATATCTGAAGCCCTCCCCACTACACCAGCTCCTTAGCCACACAGTACTATGTCTCTGTTTCTGGCCTCAGTAGTATCTGGTACGGGAGTAATCCTGAAATTACTACCCTCGAGGTCCTGCTTTTTAGTTTACTACTAACTCCCTGAATTGTCATTGCTGGACCTTGTTATTCTTTCTACCTATGTCATGTGTGCCAATATAGACAGTGACTTCTGTCTGTTTGCCCTCCTATTTCAGAATGCCCTGTACCCACTCAGAGACATCCACGACCCAGACATCAGGGAAGCAACATACCATCCTGGACTCTCTTTCACGGCCACAGAAGTGTCTATCTGTGCTCCTGACTATTGAATCTGCAATTCTATTGCTCCACTACGCTTTATCCCTCCCCTCTGTACAGCAGGGCCAGGCATGGTGCCACTGCTCTGACTGCTGCTTCTGCTTCGACCATCCCCCTCATCAGCATCCCAAATGGAATACTTGTTTGACAGAGGGTTAGCTGCAGGGAACTCCTGCACTCACTGTCTGCCCTGTCTAGCGGTCACCCATCTATCTTCCATCTATCTTGGGTGTGACCATGCTTCGATAACTTCTATCTATGACACTCTCCACTATTTGTGTGCTCCTTAGTGTCTCCAACTGCCGCGCAGGCTGGGTTTGTTTGTTTCAGATTTCCAGCATCCATACTGATTTGCTTTCATTTGAGGCTTGTCTTCTTTGCTCATGTTGTAATGGTGATGGAAATTATGCTTTCCTTGCCATTCTGCCTGCCCAAGTGCCTGCTTAAAGTCAACCCCTATGTGAGCAATATATTTCTTCTTAGGTTAGGGGAATGCAAAGAGACTGCAGAGGGGCAAGGGCAGATTAAATGATGAGTAAGAACAGGCAGAGTGTGTACCATCTGCAAAATGCACAACAGAAATTCACCTATGCTCCCTAGACAGCATCTTTCAAACAAGCAACCTTCTATCAATAAGGGCAAGGGCAACAGATACATAGGAATACGAACACCTGTAAGTTCCTCTCCAAGCCACTCACCATCCTAACTTGGAAATATGTTGTCTTTCCCTCACTGTCACTGGGTCAAAATCCTGGAACTCCATCCCTAACAGCTTTGTGGACCTACATAGAGCACGTGGACTGCAACAGATTAAGAAAGCAATTCACTGCCACCTTTTTAAGGGCAACGGGAGATGAAGAGTAACCAATTAGCTCAGACACTATGGGCTGGAAGAATGCAACATTGGCAGGTATCATACAGCCATAAAGATTTAAAGCACAGAATAAAGCCCTTTGGCCCATCCCATTTATGCTGGTTAAAAACAACCACCTAACTATTCTCATCCTATTTTCCAGCACTAGGCCCAAAGCTTTGAATGCATTGGCATTGCAAGTGTATGCCTAAACACTTCAGAAATTAAGAACAAGGAACAAAGAAAATTACAGCACAGGAACAGGCCCTTCGGCCCTCCAAGCCTGCGCCGATTCAGATCCTCTACCAAAACCTGTCGCCTATTTTCCAAGGATCTGTATCGTTCTGCTCCCTGCCCATCGTGTATCTGTCTAGATACATCTTAAATGACGCTATCATGCCCGCCTCTACCACATCTGCTGGCAACGTATTCCAGGCACCCACCACCCTCTGCGTAAAGAACTTTCCATGCATATCTCCCTTAAACCTTGAAATCATGACCCCTAGTAATTGAGTCCCCCACTCTGGGAAAAAGCTTCTTGCTATCCACCCTGTCTATACCCCTCATGATTTTGTAGACCTCAATCAGGTCCCTCCTCAACCTCCGTCTTTCTAATGTAAATAATCCTAATCTACTCAACCTCTCTTCGTAGCTAGCGCCCTCCATACCAGGAAACATCCTGGTGAACCTCCTCTGAACCCTCTCCAAAGCATCCACATCCTTTTGGTAATGTCGCGGCCAGAACTGTACGCAGTATTCCAAATGTGGTCGAACCAAAGTCCTATACAACTGTAACATGACCTGTCAACTCTTGTACTCAATACCGCGTCCAATGATTGAACGCATGGCGTATGCCTTCTTGACCACTCTATCGACCTGTGTTGCCACCTTCAGGGTACAATGGAGCTGAACACCCAGATCTCTCTGTGCATCAATTTTCCCCAGGGCTTTTCCATTTACCGTATAGTTCGCTTTTGAATTGGATCTTCCAAAATGCATCACCTCGCATTTGCCTGGATTGAACTCCATCTGCCATTTCTCTGCCCAACTCTCCAATCTATCTATATTCTGCTGCATTCTCTGACAGTCCCCTTCACTATCTGCTACTCCACCAATCTTAGTGTCATCTGCAAACTTGATAATCAGACCACCTATACCTTCCTCCAGATCATTTATGTATATCACAAACAACAGTGGTCCCAACACGGACCCCTGTGGAACACCACTGGTCACAGTTCTCCATTTTGAGAAACTCCCTTCCACTACAACTCTCTGTCTCCTGTTGCCCAGCCAGTTCTCTATCCATCTAGCTAGCACACCCTGGACCCCATGCGACTTCACTTTCTCCATCAGCCTACCATGGGGAACCTTATCAAATGCCTTACTGAAGTCCATGTATATGACATCTACAGCCCTTCCCTCATCTATCAACTTTGTCATTTCCTCAAAGAATTCTATCAAGTTGGTAAGACATGACCTTCCCTGCACAAAACCGTGCTGCCTATCACTAATAAGCCCATTTTCTTCCAAATGTAAATAGATCCTATCCCTTAGTATCTTCTCCAGCAGCTTCCCCACCACTGACGTCAGGCTCACTGGTCTGTAATTACCTGGATTATCCTTGCTACCCTTCTTAAACAAGGGGACAACATTAGCAATTCTCCAGTCTTCCGGGACCTCACCCGTGCTCAAGGATGCTGCAAAGATATCTGTTAATTCCCCAGCTATATCTTCTCTTGTTTCCCTCAATAACCTGGGATAGATCCCATCCGGGCCTGGGGACTTGTTCATCCTAATGCCCTTTAGAATACCCAACACTTCCCCCTTCCTTATGCTGACTTGACCTAGAGTAATCAAACATCTATCCCTAACCTCAACATCAGTCATGTCCCTCTCCTCAGTGAATACTGACGCAAAGTACTCATTAAAAATCTCACTCATTTTCTCTGACTCCTCGCATAACTTCCCTCCTTTGTCCTTGAGTGGGCCAACCCTTTCTCTAGTTACCCTCTTGCTCCTTATGTATGAATAAAAGGCTTTGGGATTTTCCTTTAACCCTGTTTGCTAAAGATATTTCATGACCCCTTTTAGCCCTCTTAATTCCTCGTTTCAGAAATTTCTGAAGAAGGGTCTAGGCCCAAAACGTCAGCCTTCCTGCTCCTCTGATGCTGCTTGGCCTGCTGTGTTCACCCAGCTCTGCACCTTGTTATCTCAGATTCTCCAGCATCGGCAGTTCCTGCTATCTCAGAACTCAAAAGCTGTTTATCAACTGCCTGCCTGCAGGAGACATTGTGTTGCCAATGTGACAGTACTCCTCTGATAGAGAAACAGCGCAGAACACAATCTCTTAAAGGCACAGAACCACCACATCTACAAAGAAAAATGGAAGGCAAATACTTACTGATGGACTGGGGACCACCCAGCAACACTTAACTGAATCTGAATTTCAAACAATGTCTGCAGGTTGCATTTTACAGATTGTGGTAGATCGAGAAACGAGATCTAAAATTATTCCTTTCCATTCTTATTTTCAAAGGCAAACAAGTTCTCGTACCGAAAGTATTACACCAAGATACGGTGTCCTTGTTACACCAGGCACACATGGGTATTGAATGTATCATGCTATTGAAACTTACAAAATAAGGGGTGGACAGCTGAGATGCTGATAAAATGTTCCCGGGTTGGGGAGTCAGCGGACAAATTTATTCACTCAACTGCCTCCAAAGACCACTGCGCTTAATGTCCTACTTTTACAAGAGATTGTCTTAGAAACCTCCAGCCCTCATAACTACGGTCCTAAAGAAGCACATGGATAGCATTGCCAGTGGCTGTCAAAACGCCCATGGCTCTTAACCTGTTTGTCCTTGGCTCCTTTCAAGCAGCTGTTGGAGGTGGTAAGCACCATCTCATAATTTTCCATGCATTGGTGTACAAGGGAGATCATGGCGGCATTCTATGCATAAAAAGAAAAGTGTAGCTCATTCCCTCATACAGGAAGAGTGAGAATGAACTTTTTGCACAGACCACAGGCTTTCCCATGGTACAGGGTGCCATTGATTATGTACACGTTGTCTTGCCTGTTCCTCTTCTGAACTTGGAAACTGCAATAACAGGAAGGCTTTTCACTCTCTCTGTGTGCAGCTTTTGTTATATCCTGGCAGCAAATTTTGTAACTCTGTGACAATTCTCTGCTGCACTTGAGTTCGAGTACAGCATTGCAAAGGCTGGCTCCTGGTTGACTAATGTTGTCCCTTGGGATATAGCTTTGATGCTAGTAAAGAAGAATGCATACGAGCACAAAAAAGAACCTACAGTGCAAATTATTGCTGCCTCAAGGAAAGCTATCCACATCCTCAAACAACATCTCCATTCCTTGGACCACTTTGGAAAAGTCCCATTGTATTCAGTTAGATTTGAGCAGCCATTGAGTGGATAACATGTACGAGGTAAAAAGAAAGAAGGTTAGAAGTGCAAGGAGGAGGAAATGGGATGGAGACACAGTGTAAGCAGCCCCTTGCTGCCAGCAACCACACCTTCCTGTTTACAAAGAACAAAGAACACTTACAGCCCAGGAACAGGCCCTTCGGCCCTCCAAGCCTGTGCCGATCCAAATCCACTGTCTAAACCTATCGCCCAATTCCTAAGGATCTGTATCCCTCTGCTCCCCACCTACTCATGCATCTGTCCAGACGCACCTTAAATGAATCTACCGTGCCTGCCTCTACTACCTCTGCTGGCAACGCGTTCCAGGCACCTACCACCCTCTGTGTAAAGTACTTTCCGCGTGTATCCCCCTTAAACTTTTCTCCTCTCACCTTGAATGCGTGACCCCTCGTTATTGAATCCCTCACCCTGGGAAAAAGCTTATCTCTATCAACCCTGTCTATACCCTTCATGATTTTGAAGACCCCAATCAGGTCCCCCCTCAATCTCCTTTTTTCTAATGAAAACAATCCTAACCTACTCAACCTCTCTTCATAGCTAGCACCTTCCATACCAGGCAACATCCTCGTAAACCTTCTCTGTACCCTCTCCAAAGCTTCCACATCCTTTCGGTAATGTGGCGACCAGAACTGTACACCGTATTCTAAATGCAGCCGAACCAAAGTCTTGTACAATTTTAACATGACCTGCCAGCTCTTATACTCAATACCCCATCCGATGAAGGCAAGCATACCATATGCCTTCTTGACCACTCTATCCACCTGTGCAGCCACCTTCAGGGTACAATGGACCTGAACTCCCAGATCTCTCTGCTCATCAACTTTTCCCAAGGCTCTTCCGTTTACAGTATAGTTTGCTCTAGAATTAGACCTCCCAAAATGCATCACCTCACACTTGCCCGGATTGAACTCCATCTGCCACTTCTCCGCTCAACTCTCCAGTCTATCTATATTCTCCTGTATTCTTTGACAATCCCCTATGCTTTCTGCTACTCCCCCAATCTTCGTGTCATCTGCAAACTTACTGATCAGACCACTTATGCCTTCTTCCAGATCATTTATGTATATCACAAACAACAGTGGCCCCAGCACTGATCCCTGTGGAACACGACTGGTCACCTTTTCCCATTTCGAGAAACTTCCTTCAACTACTACTCTCTGTCTCCTGTTGCTCAACCAGTTCTTTATCCACCTAGCTAGAACACCCTGCACACCATGTGACTTCACTTTCTCCATTAGTTTACGATGGGGAACCTTATCAAACGCCTTACTAAAGTCCATGTAGATGACATCTACAGCCTTCCTTCATCTATCAACTTGGTCACTTCCTCAAAGAACTCTATTAAGTTAGTAAGGCATGATCTCCCCTGCACAAAACCATGTTGCCTATCACTGATAAGCCCATTCTTTTCCAAATATAAATAGATTCTATCCCTCAGTACCTTTTCCAGCAACTTTCCCACCACTGATGTCAGGCTTACTGGTCTGTAGTTACCTGGAATATCCCTACTACCCTTCTTGTACAGGGGGACAACATTAGCAGCTCTCCAGTCCTCCGGCACTTCACCTGTGTTTAAGGATGCTACAAAGATATCTGTCAGGGCCCCAGCTATTTCCTCTCTCGCCTCCCTCAGCATCCTGGGATAGATCCCATCCGGTCCTGGGGATTTGTCCACCTTAATATCCTTTAGCCTACCCAACACATCTTCCCTCCTTACGTCAACGTGATCCAGAGTAAACAAACTTCTACCTCTAATCTCAACATTCATCATGTCCCCCTCCTCAGTGAACACTGATGCAAAGTAATCATTGAGAATCTCACCCATTTTCTCAGGTGCCATGATGTGATCATGATCAAATTTAATGACGTCAATTAAGGGACGAATTAAGGTCAATTAAGGGTTTAGCTGCTGCCCAAATATATACTAATTCCTTACCTTCCTCACAACCTTCTGGTCTCCAACGTCACCTCCGCTCCAGGTAAGTTTTTAAACCGTCTTACCTTCCCGTCAGGCCTTTGGTGCTCGCTGCCGCTCTTCCCGCTTCGAACTGCCGCCGACACCAAAATGAAGGACACCTTTTCTGCACACCTTTTCTTTCTTTTTTCACTGATATCCCATCATCTTCTTTCAGACAACACCTATGCTTCAGAGATAGCAAGAACTGCCGCTGCTGGGGTCAGAGATTACACAGTGTGGAGCTGGACGAACACAGCAGAAATTTTCTGAAGGAGGGTCCCGACCCAAAAAGTCAGCTTTCCTGCTCCTCTGATCCCGCCTGGCCTGCTGTGTTCCTCCAGCTCCACACTATGTTATCACTTGTTGGTTCTTCCCTCAGTTCACTTCATAAATTAAAAGATACTAACAGATGCAACATCAAGCTCAAATTTCTCAATTCAGTCACCAAATAATAGATACCAAATAAACCTAATCAGCCCTGTGCATTCCCTCAATGTCTTTTTGCCCTGTGATTTTTATCTTTGCTCTTTGTCCTATGAGGTATTTACCCAGTGACAAGGACGGCTCCCACTGAGATGATGCATGACCTTTGAGGGTGAGCTCGAGTGGTCCTGGAGTTCGAATCTAAAATGAAATGACACAACAAAATTTGTGACGGTGTATTGGAGCTGGAAAGAAATTACAAAATGAGTTATGGATCAGAAGGTGAAAACTTTTGTAGGTAGAGAGGAAGGGCCAACAGCAGGTAGTGGACACATAAAAGATAAAAATGGTAAACTATCCATCAGAAGAAATCCAGTAGCAAAAAATATGGACAGAATATGTAAGTGAATTGCATGATGAGCCAAATTGACGGACTCCTCAAAATATAGAGGCAAATGAACAACCAAACGTTATGATGTCACAGGTAAAGCATGCTTTCAAATTGATGAAGATGGAAAAATCCCAAGGCATAGACGAATTACCAATAGAATATCTCAAATCTTTTGGAGAGACAAAATTAGAAGTGACAACCGAAATTTGTGACTAATTGGTTTGATTTGATTTATTACTGTCGCATGTACCTCGGTACAGTGAAAGTTTTGTTTTGTGTGCAGTGCAGGCAGATCATACCAAACAAAGTGCATTAGGGTAATAGAACTTAGCGAGGAATACAATGTTACGATTGAAGAGAAAGTGCACAGACAGTGAGGTCAACGTTAAATTTAAAACTTGAGAGGTCCATTCAGAAGTCCAATAAAAGCGGGGAAGAAGCTGTTCTTATGTACTGCATACCAAAAGAGTACATTTCAGGTGACTTGAGAACATTCATTACTCAAAAGATACCAAAGAAACATAAAGCAATTGAATGCAACCAGTTAGAATGATAAACTCGTTGCAGTGACCTTGAGGATCATAGCAAAAGAAAACATATTTGAAGCCGAAATTGGTGAAACATATTCTGGAGTACGGACAAAATAGGACTGAGATGAGGAGAAATTATGCCACCTGAAGAGTTGCAATTCTTTAGAATTCTCTGCCTCAGCGGGTTGTGGATGCTCAATGGTTGGATACATTTAAGACGGAGTTTTGGTTTCTCAGGGAATCAAAAGATATATAGGAGGCAACAAGGTGTGGAGCTGGATGAACACAGCAGGCCAAGCAGTGTCATAGGAGCAGGATGATGCTGCTTGGCCTGCTGTGTTCATTCAGCTCCACACCTTGTTATCTTGGATTCTCCAGCATCTGCAGTACCTATTATCTCATATATAGGAGGCAGACAGGAAGGTGGAGTTAAAGACCAAACTCAGCCATGACCATGTGAAATGGTTAAAACAGGCTCAGGGACATATGAATAGCCCCTGCTCCTATTTCTTATGGAAATGTTTGATGCACGAATCATCTTTGATAAATATCCAGAAGTAAACAAGAACATTGGTGTGTGCTTCCTCAGCTGTTAAAAACTGTTTATCATGGGAAAATTGATAGGTGTGTTGCTGGGACAAGAAACAACTGCAGGCCACTTATCCCTTCAAGCCTGCTCTGCCATTTAATAGGATCAAGGCTAATCTGATTTTTAACATCATCTCTATATTTCCTGTATATCCCCAATAACCTTTCATACTCTTGGTAATCGAGAATCTATCGACTACTGCCTTAAAAATATTTAGAGATTCTGTATCAACAGGTTTTTGAGAAAGGGAATTCAAAAACTCACAACCCTCGGAGAAAAAAGTTTCATCATCTCTGTTTTAAATGGTTTATTTTTAAACTATGACCCCTAGTTCTAGATTGTCCTACAAGAGGGAATGTCCTTTTGACATCCACCTGGTCAAGTTCCCTCAGGAACTCACATGTTTCAATTAAGTCTTCAAAACTCCTGAGGATTCAGGCCTTGTCTACCCTTAAAAGGCGATCTGAATACGAACTTGATAATAAAGGTGTAAGATTTATCCAGAGACTACATGAGGACCAAATAGAAGCACCAGGCTAAAAGAGGGAGATCAGAAATGTTTCATTTGAAGAAAGGAGTATGACCAGGCAGTGCAATACCATCAAATCGGTGATGTGACTCATGCTAGGGGTGGGGGGACGGGGAGCCCTGCAATGCGGGTTGGGGGGAGGGATAGGGCACTGGGAGTGAGGGGTGGGGGCCACATGCTGGTTGTGGTGGTCGGGCCTCATGCTTTGGTTGAGGGGAGGGGCCTTGCTCCAGGATAGGGGAGGGGCCACATTTTGGGTTTGGGCATGGGGGTCACTCTTGGATTGGGGGAGGGGCCACGTGCTTGGATTAAGGGCAGGGTCTCATGCTGGGATTGGGTGAAGGGCTCGTGCTAGATTTGTGGGAGGGGTCTGGTGCTGGGATGGGGGTCTTGTGCTGGGTTGGAGTGAGGGACTTGTGCTGGGATTGGGGGAGAGGGCTCATGCTGGGATTGGGAGAGGGGCTTGGTACTGAGTTTGGGGAGGGGCTTGTGCTAGGATTGGGGGAAAGGGTTCGAGCTGGAATTGGGAGAGAGGGCACGTGCTGGGATTGGGGGAGGGGTCACGTGCTGGGATTGGGGTTCCCGGTATTTGTGGTGGGGGGGGAAGGAGGAGGAGGAGGCAGTCTGCTGACTCTACCACCCTCCACCGCTCCCCGCTCGGGTTGTCCACTGAGACATCGCGGCCGATGATGGCGAGAGATTTTGCTGCTGGATGTTATTGGTCGGCTTCTCCTCCCAGCCTGCTCTCAGTCTCCGTCTGTCTGCTTCAGAATAACACTCACACACCTCGACTGACCTCCCATCGTGTTCACAACTGTCCGGATGGAAAGAAAGGCTTTCATCAGCTCAGGACCTCCCACTGGGTTTGAAGCATAGTCAACTAAGCTAAAAATAATTTTACACACAACATGATCCCAACAAAAGACAGATGTGATAATGATCAAATTTAATGACGTCATTTAAGGGATGAAGAGGATCTCACCTCTGTCAAATTGGGCCGTGATTTCTTTCATCTCAACGTGAGTAGATTGGGCCTCGTCTCATCTGAAAGGAGGGCATCTCTAACACTGCAGCACTCCCTCAGGAAATTATGTCAGCCTGGACTTTGTGCTTATGCATTTGGAATGGACATAAATCAGCAACTGTTGACTCACCACTAAGAGGGTCCACCACTGAGTGTCAACCGACATTCAAATAATAATTCCTGCCATCTCCTAAACCCCCGGCATCACGATCAGTTATGTTTGTTCATTCGACCTTGTCAAACGTACCTGAGTTTTTTTCTTGGGACTGTCACAACTTGATGGTATTATCCAAATGGGTTCTCTAACCCTGGGGAAGGTACACTGTAGGGATCAATTTCAAACTTAGCAACAATGCCTTCAGTTCCTTTGCTCAGATAGTTAATGTATAATGTGAATCGTTGCTCTAATACTGACTCCTGCAGAACTCCACTAGTCACTGGCTACCGCCCTGAAAAAGAACACCCCCTTGTCCTGCTCTTTGCCTTCTGCCAGTCAGCCAATCCTTTATCAAAGCCAGTACCTTGCTCCTAACGTCATGGGTCCATACCTTATTTAGCATCCTTGTGCAGAACCTTTGATAGTCCTTCTGGAAAATCAATAGATCATGTACACTGTCTGTCATGTACACCTCCTCCAATAATTCAAACAGATTTGTCAGACATGATATCCCCTTGATGGAGCCATACTGACTCCACCCTATTTTAACAACGCACTTCTAAGGCACTCTGCATTCTCATCCTTGGATTCTAATATCCTACCAACAACTGAGGTCAGACTAACCGGCAAATAATTTCCTATTTTCTGCCTCAACATCATCTTATACAGGGTGTTACATTCACCATTTTCCAGTCCTCTGGGACCCTCCCTGACTTCAGTGAATCCTGAAAGATCACCACCAATGCCCCTACAATCTCCTCCGCTATCTCCTTCAGAATCCTACGGTACAGTCCATCAGTCTAGGTGATTTATCCACATTCATACCTTTCAGCTTCCCCAATACCTACTCCTTAGGGATCACCACTATACTCACCTCTGCCCCGAATCTCTGGAAATTCTGGTGTGTTCTTCCAAATGGAAGTGGTCATGGGTTTTGAAGGAGCAGTTGAAGAAGGCTTGTTGAATTACTGCAGTGCATCTTATAGATGGTACACTCTGCTGTCGTATTACTGGGGCTGATTGTACAAAGTTCAGCACCAGTCCTGAGTCCTCAGATACTGAAGCAGTCAATGTTGAAGTGCAACAGGACCTGGATAATATCCAGGTTTCAGGTGCAAAGTGCACATTACATTTGTGTTACACAAACGGCAGGTAATGACCATCTCCAGCAGGAGACAATCAGTTGACCATTCCTTGACATTCAATGCCATACCATTGTTGTACCTCCCACTGAAAACATCCTGGGGAGTTAACATTGACCAGAAACTCAATTGGATATGCCACATAAATACAATGGCTACAAGGGCAAGCTAGAGGCTAGGAATCCTGCAGTGAGTAGCTCACTTCCTGACTCCCAAAAGCTGTCCACCATCTACAAGGCATGAGTCAGGAGTGTGATGGAATACTCCCCACTTACCAGGATGAGTGCAGCCCCAACAACACTCAATAAGTTTGACGCCATCCAGGACATGACAGCCGCTTGATTGGCACTACATCCACAAACATCCACTCCCTCCACCACTGACGCTCAGTAGCAGCAGTGTGTACTATCTACAAGAAGCACTGCAGAAACTCACCAAGGCTCCTTAGACAGCACCTTGCAAACCTACGACCTCTTTCGTCTAGAAGGTCAAGAGCGGTAGAACACCACCACCTGTGAGTTCCTCTCCAAGCCACTACCATCCTGACTTGGAAGTATATCACCATTCCCTCACTGACACTGTGTCAAATTCCCTACGTAGGGTCTACCCAGCAGGATGACTGCTGCAGTTCAAGAAGGCAACTCGCCACCATCTTCTCAAGGGGCAATTAGAAATAGGCTGAGCCAGTGATATGGTGGAAGGAGTGAATGTTGAAGACAATGAGTGTAGATCAAGCAGGCTGCTTTGTTCAGAATAGTGTTGAGCTTCTTAACCCATCTGGGCAAGTGGAGAGTATTCCATCGCTTTCTGATTTGTACCTTGTGGAAGGTGGACTTTGAGAAATCTTTAGGTGAACAGGTTGATAATTTTAATGGAAATGCTATGACAGGAGAGGACATGAGTGTGAATTTGGAGAGATAAGAGAGGGTGGCATGGTGGCTCAGTGGTTAGCACTGCAGCCTCACAGCACCAGGGACCCAGGTTCAATTCCAGCCTCGGGTGACTGCCTGTGTGGAGTTTGCACATTCTCCCCATGTCTGCGTGGGTTTGCTCCAGTTTCCTCCCACAGTCCAATGGTGTGCAGGCTAGGTGGATTGGCCATGCTAAATTGCCCATAGTGTTCAGGGGTGTGTGGGTTATAGGGGGATGGGTCTGGGTGGGATGCTCCAAGGGTCAGTGTGGACTTGTTGGGCCAAAGGGTCTGTTTCCACACTGTAGGGATTCTAATAACCAATGAACTATCTGTTATGTACAGAGGGAAGCTGCATGGAGAGCACAATGAACAGTTGCAGGTTTCTCATGTGCCACCAAAAAGCATTGCTTCCTCCCTTTCCTCTGACATCATTGTTCAAGAAGTGATAAATTGCTGAAATAACTTTCTTACATTCAGTTCTGGGCATGTGCAGTTTTCAAGAGGTTTGTTTCTGCTGGTAGTTGCTCTTGTTGGAACCAATTCATTGTGAGTCATTCGTAAGTTTATCTATTTTCAATTTATTTATTTACTTTTAAAGTGAACTGGAGATGCAATTCTCAAAGCTTTATTCAGGCACATTACAGCTTTAAAATATTTAGTTGTTGCTTTTTTCTAACTAGATTTTTTTTTAATTGGCTCTCAGACAGCCATTCAAGAAAGCAGCTCACCATCATCTTGTCGCTAGAGATGGGCAATAAATACTGGCCCAGCTAATGATATCCACGTCCCATGAACAAAAAAAAACTTATTCAGGTCATCTACATGAATCAAAACAGTGGTTCTAATATCAACCCTGAGGATCATCAGAGTAGCCTAAAGCCACAGTTCTCTGCTTTCTGTCCTCTACTAATTTTACATCTACGCTGTCACTGCCTCTTAAAATCTGACACATTTTATGTTTGTTATCACATCTATCATGTGGTACTTTGTTAAATGCTTTTTAAATGTATATTATGAGCCATACATTTTTCATAAACTACTTACTTCTAATTTTATTTTCTGGACTGATCCGGAGAGCTTAAACTTTGGATGTCCTTCCTTTACACCCTTCACAGGAATGTGACCTCCTCTGAATCAGCACATCAATTATTAAATAATTATTTTATCTGATAGCTTTTTGATTTCAGCCCTTTGGGCCAGAAGGCTTTTCAATTCACTGAAATTAGCCATTTTCTAGTCAATAATTTTTATCCTTGACTGTATTTATTCCTTTTTGATGCCTATGCTAACCTGATGATATTAATAGGATCTTTAAAGCAAGCGTTATCCCACTTGCTCCATTTCTTTCTTCAATTGCAGTTCCTTCCTCATTAGCTGGAAGCGCACCGATCAAGAAAGCTCTCTTGTACACATTTTAGGAATTCATCTTCTTTTGCCCTTTACACTGTTACACTCCCAGTTCATACTGGGGTAACTTAAATTTCTTAATATCACAACACTGTAGTTCTCACATCCTTCTGTAATTTGCCTGGAAATGTGTTTGTTGGAAGCTGCTTGCTGTTCAACGGCCTGTAGTGTACACCCAGAATAATTCCATTAATGCTCCTTAATTCTGGTCAAGTGAGCTCTATTTTTTATCCCTCATCTATATCAGTTTATTTGTTAGTGTTCAACTTCAGACATACCACTATGACGGAATGATTTTGAGGTATTGAATCTCACAAAGGCAATGTTTAAATGTATATACTTTTAATATGTGGAACTGATGAGCAAGTCTGTTTGTGGAGCTGGATATAAAGCATAGTTGAGAAAGGATCTTACATAACTTGTAAGACGGAGACCAAAATCTATCTTATTCAAATATTGACAGAATTAGAGCAATAGAATAATATAGCGCAGTTAGTCTAATTGTACTTCTTTTTCCTAAAAACTATGCAATTTTCTGCTCTTCAAGTATTCACCCTTGAAAGTTGTTTTTAAACCTGTTAGACAATGAATTTAAACATAAAAGAATTCTCAAAATGTTGTTAAGGAAATATTCAGGACAATTCTTGATTGGCACCCCGTCCTCAAGCTTAACCAACCGCTTCTCCACAGGTACGCCTTGGCAGCAGTGTGTACCATCTACAAGAATGCACACTAGTGTCATTAGTGACCAGGAGGACATGGGGCAGAGGGTGCATAGGAGCACGACCACCCACAATTTCCTCTCCAAATCACATGACATCCTGACCTTGAAATATATCACTGCTCCTTCACAATTTCTGGGTCAAACTCCTCAGCTCCCTCTCCAGCGGTACTGGGTTTACCCTTAGCAAATGAATTGCAGCGACTCAAGCTGATGGCTCAGCACCATTTTCTCAAGGTCATTTAGGGACGGGTTGTAACTGCTGGTCTTGTCAGTGAAACCCCACTACCCATGACAGAAAATAAAGAAAATGCAAAACAAAACGTGGTTTTATAATTTATTGACAGTTGCATAATATGGCAGTGAAATAGTAAAATGATTCAGAGTAAGGTAGGAAAATAATTACAAGGATTAGAGTATTCTAAGAGAACAAAAAGAGAGAAATGTTAAGTATGTTAAAAGAACTCTGAGGACAATTTGTTTCAAGATCACATAAACACAATTGAAATTTATCAGTTAGGGAATGGACTAGATGGAATTGATTACATTGAACATAAAAAATTACATCCAGTCAATAGCAGCAATAATGGGGGCAGAACATCTCAAGAGTTCTGCTTGAACTTTGGTGCGGGAGTTCATAGAAACTCAAGAAAAATGGATAAGTAGTGCTTATGTTCATTATCTAGCATTACTTCCACATAAGGTATTGAGATCATTGGAAGAAGAGAGCAGAAATTCACCCCTGTATCTATTGATTGAGATGTAAGGTCCTGAGAGGTGTGCAGCTTCTCAGTTTTAACATGGGTTTCATTCCTGTTGGATCTAAGCAGTCTGATTTTGAAACCATTGTCTGGAAATTTTTAAACTGATTAATAGAAATTTTTCCAGCAACTTAACGCTTGGATCTGCTGTAAGTAAGATTAATGATTGATGAAACTCTGCCTTGAACTCAAGGCAGCCACTTTGTAACACACTGTTGGGGCCTGCACTATTGAGACAGACTTTTGCAGAGTGAAAATATAAATATCAAATGTATATTGGATCAGCTTGATAAAAAGACATTGTTTATTGATTATATTCATTCAGCGTGGCTCCCTCAGTTAATTATTCATGGAAGTCCACACTGTGCTGCTGCAAGTATGAACTTTAACGCAATTATGCTGACCAATTACACAGGCCCATCAGTAACCTGCAGGCTTGCCACCTTTACGATAGTCTGATTCGGCAAACCACTTTCCTTCATCTCTGACGATGGCCTGGACTACACCCCCTGATGGAAGCTTGGTTATCGTCTTCAATGTGTGGTGTCTCTCTTGCAAACCTTCATAGACAACCTACAAAATCCACAAAGGTCAGTAATCATGAATTCATTATCAAAGTTTTCACCTAGTTATTAAAAAAAGTTCCAGATTTTTCCTGATATTGGGGTATTATAGATGAGGAGTGGATATAATGAATGAAATTCTGCCCTACGGGTGAGTCTTGTGAGCAGCACATAGGAACAAGGAGCTATTCAGTCCTTTTAGCCAGCTTTTCAAATCATGGCTAATCTGTACAACAACAGAATTTATATGTTTTTGATCCAGAACCCTTGATAATTGACCAAAACAAAAATCTATCAATGTTAGTTATAAGAGCTCTAATTATTCCCTAACATCGAAAGTCATTTTAGAGAAGAGAATTCAATGAGCCAGATCTTAAAGTTGTTAAGATTTTCAGTTTTCAGATTTCATGGAGGCTCACTTTCCACAAAACCTAACAAGATTTCTGGTCATATCTTCCATTTTCATCTCATTAACCATCTACCCCTTCCTTATGATGTCCATCACATCTGATTTTAGTCCTATTCTACCACTCACCCTCATCTACCCAGACATTAGCAAAGCTCTTGATAATGGCAGACCGGCCAAGAGAGTAAGAGCTAATGGGGTCCCAGGACAATGTGGCACGTTGGATTCAAACCTGGCTGAGAGGCAGAAAGCAAAGAGTGGTGATTGGACAAACGTTTCAGTGACTGGAAACTTGTTACCCGGAGAGTTCCACTGGGATCATTGCTGGGGCTCTTGCTGTTTGTGGTGTAAATTACGACTGGACTTAAATGTAGGGGTATGATCAAGAAGTTTGTGTAGGACATAAAAACTGGTTCAGTGGTAAATAGTGAAAAGGATAGCTGCTAACTGCAGGGGGTTAGCAATGGACTGGATAGGTGGGCGGAGCAATAGCAAATGGAATTCAACCTGAAGAAGTGTGAGGTAATGCACTTGGGGAGACCTTAAAGTCAAGGACGTTGGTGTACATGTTAGGTGAATTGTCCGTGCTAAATTGCCCAATAGTGTCCAGGGATATGTAGGCTGGTGGGTTAGCCACAGTGAAATGTGGGGTTGTGGGGATAGGATGGGTGCCCAGGTCTGGAATACTCTTAGGTGGGGAGGGGGAAGCGGGGGAGCGGGGAGCAGTCAGTGCAGACCCAGTGAGGCGAAAGGTCTCTTTCCGCACTGCAGGTGTTCCATGATTTTTAAGTCCACAGATCCTGAAGGTGACAAGGCAGGTTGGTAAGGTGGTTAAGATAGCATATGGGATACTTGCCTTGATTAGTCAAGGCATTGGATACAAGAGCAGGGAAGTTATGCTGGTACTATATAAGGTGCTTGCTAGGCCACAACTGGGATAATGTCTGCAGTTCTGGACAACATGTTATAAAAGAGTCGTGATTGCACTTGAGAGGGGGGGCAGAAGGGATTTACTAGGATGCTGCCATGCTTTTGCAGTGAAAGGTTTAAGCTATGACAGAAGACTGAATAGGTAGGATTTGTTTTCCTTGGAGCAGTGAAGGTTGAGAGGGGACCTGATAGAGGTATATAAGATTATGAGGCGCATGGATACGATGGATAGAAAGGCATTTTCTCCATTAGTACAGGGGTTAATAGCCAGAAAGCATAGTTATTAGTAAAGAGGTGGAAGGTTATGAGGAGAGTTAAGGATAACTTTCTTCACTCAGAACTGGTGGGAGTTTGGAACTCATTACCTGGTGGTTGAACCAGAAATTCTTGGAACATTTATGCAGCATTACGATATTCACTAGCATTGTGCTAGCCCCCTGGGCTGTAGGCCAAAAGCCTGAACTTGGGAGTAGTAATGTCAGATCTTTGTTGATTGACGTGGACTGAT
Organism: Ginglymostoma cirratum; assembly: GCA_024137785.1. NCBI lineage: Eukaryota > Metazoa > Chordata > Chondrichthyes > Orectolobiformes > Ginglymostomatidae > Ginglymostoma > Ginglymostoma cirratum. Next base: position 2,267,702 of record JAHRHZ010000119.1, on the reverse strand, counting down.
GGGCCACAATCAGGTATGATCTTGTAAAGATGTGCAGCAAGTTTCAGGGAAGTACTGCAGAAGTTAGAGTGAGGGTGGCTGTTTGAGGGTAAATCCACATGTGACATCTGGGAGTCTATCAAAGGTCTGTCGATTAGACTTCAGGACCAATGTGTTCTTATGAGGACGAAAGGTAAGGATGACAAGGTTCAGGAACCAGAGACAACAAGAGATATTGAAAGGTTAGCCAAAAAGAGAAAGGAAGCATATGTAAGGTTTAGGAAACTGAGATCGGACACAGTCACTGGGGAATATAAAGGGAGCAGGAAAGAACTTAAACAAGGAAATAGGAGGGCTAAAAGGGACAATCAAATGTTCTTTGCAAGTAGGATTAAGTGGAATCCCAATGCACTTTATATGTATATAAGAGGGTAGTTAGGGAAAGGGTAGGTCCACTCGAGCACAAAGGAATGAATTTATGCATGGAGCCAGAGGAAGCGGATGAGCTCCTGAAAGTGCACTTTGCATGAGTATTCACGAAAGAGAAGGACATAGATGATGGTGAGATTAGGGAGGGGTATGTTGATATTAAGAAGGAGGTGTTGGGTGTTTCGAAAACAGTAAGGTAGATAGGTCCCAAGGGCCTGATGGAATCTATCCCAGAATACCGAAGGAGGCAAGAGAGGAGATTACTGAAGCCTTGACAGAGGTCTCTGTATCTTCTTCAGGCACAGGCAAGGTCCCAGAAGAGTGATGAATAGCCATTGTTGTTCTTTTGTTTAAGAAGGGCAACAGAGGTAATCCAGATAACTATAGACCGGTGAGCCTTAGATCAATGGTAAGGAAATTATTGGAGAAAGTTCTTAGGGATGGGATTTACTCACATTTGGAGAAGAATGGACTAATTGGGGATAGTCAGCACAGCTTTATGTGGGGAAGAGATAACACAGTGTGGAGCTGGAAGAACACAGCAGGCCAGGCAACATCAGAGGAGCAGGAAAATTGATGGTCGGGTCAGAAATGTCAACTTTGCTGCTCCTCTGATGCTGCCTGGCCTGCTGTGTTTCTCCAGCTCCACACTGTGTTATCTCTGACTCCAACATTGGCAGTTCTTACTGTCTTTATGTGGGGAAGGTCTTGTCTCACAAATTGAGTGAGTTTTTTGAGGAAGTGACGAAGGTGATTGCTGGGAGTAGGGCAATGGATGTTGTCTATGTGGACTTTACCAAAGCTTTTGACAAGGTCCCTCATGGTGGGCTGGTCCAGAAGATTAAGTCACATAGGATCCATGGTGAGTTAGCAAGTTGGATACAAAATAGGCTTGATCATAGAAGACAGAGAGTAATTGTGGAGGGGTGTTTTCTGACTGAAGCTCTGTGACAAATGTCGTTCTGCAAGAATTGATGCTGGGATCTCTGTTATTTGTAATATATATGTATAAATGATTTGGATAAATATGTGGGTGGGCTGATTACTAAATTTGCTGATGACATAAAAATTGATGGAGTTGTGGATAGTGAGGAAGGTGGCCAAAGGATATAGCTGGATATGGACCAGTTGGAAAGTTGGGCAGAGAAGTGGCAGATGGAATTTAATCTGGCCAAGTGTGAGGTGATGCATCTTCGGAGGTCGAAAGGCAAGAGGAAAGTATACTGTCAATGGCTGGACACTTAGGAACATTGATGCTCAGAGTGATCTTAGGTTACAAGTCTATGGCTCTCTGAAAGTAGTGGATAACATGGTAAACAATGTTTACAACATACTTGCCTTTATTGGTTAGGACATTGAGTATAAAAGTTGGCAAGTCATGTGCATTTTATAATACTTCATTTTAGGCTATATTTTGGAGTATTTGGTGAAGTTCTGGTCACCACACTATAGGAAGGATGTGGAGGCTTTGGAAAGGGTACAAAAGAGGTTTACCAGGGTATGGCATGGGGATTGAATTAAATTAGCAATAAGAGGTTGGCCAAGCTTGGATTGTTTTCACTGGGGCGTCAGAGGCTGAGGGGTGTCTTAATAGAAGTATATAAAATTATGAGAGGCATAGATAGGGTGAAGTCGGAAGTCACATGACACCAGGTTATAGTCCAACAGGTTTATTTGAAATCACAAGCTTTCGGAGCCTAATTCCTTCGTCAGGCGAAGGAGCAGTGCTATGAAAGCTTGTGATTGCAAATAAACCTGTTGGATTATAACCTGGTGTCATGTGACTTCTGACCTTGTCTACCCCAGTCCAACACTGGCACCTCCACATCATGGATAGGTTGGACAGTCGAAGTCTTTTTCCCAGGTGGAAATGTCAGATACAAGGGGACATAGGTTTAAGGTGAAAGTGTGAAATTTTAAAGGAAATACACGAGGAGTATTTTTTACACAGAAGATGTTAGCGGCAGGTACGATAGCAATATTTAAGGGGCATTTCAACAGACACTTGAACAGGCAGAGAATAGAGGAATATGGACTATGTGCAGACAGATGAGATGGCATCACAGTTGTCACAGACATGTGGGCTGAAGGGCCTGTTCTTGCGCTGTGCTGTTCTATGTTCTACATTCGAAACATCTTAGTCCATCTCCTATTTCTTGTGATCTGTCAGTCTCTTGTCATACTCTCTCTTGGCTTCCCTTATTTGCTCACAACCTGACATCTGTCATAAGCACACTTTTTATTCCCTATCTCTTCTATCATGAAGGGAGTTTTGCATTTGTTCCTCACCACCCCTCCTCATCCCTACAGCACTCCTTTAAGTTCATGGGAAACTGCTTCGACTGTGCTTGAACTGTTTCTTTAAACGTGAAGTTAGTTCAGGTACAATTTGATCTGCCAGTTTTTGATTCCAGTCTATCTTGACCAGACTCGTTCGTACTGAGTTGAAGTTGGCCTTGCTCCAATTAATTCCCAAAACCAACCTAAAACTTGTGATATGAAAATTATTCTCCACATGATGCCCTACTGATAATTAATCACTTGGTCCGACACATTCCCAAGAACCAGCTTCAGCAATGTCCCCCTCGCTTTGGCCTTAAAACATACTCATCTAGAAAATCTCATGCACACACATTAGGAACTCTTGCCCTCTCTGCCCTTTTCGTTACTACAATCCCTTATTAAAGTTCCCCAACATAACTATCATAGAATTTTTGCACATTTCTGTATTGTCCTTGCAAATTTGTTCCTGCGCAAATTTCCAACTAATTGGTAGCCTGTAGAGTACACCAAACAATGCAAATGCACCTCCTCTCTCTAGCATTGCAGTGTTTTCCTGAAACAATACTGCCACCTTCCTAATCTTTCCAAAACAACTTGAGGCAACCAGAAATATTTAATACGTTGTCTTGCCCTTCTTTGTGTGTCCATTACTGCCACAACTACAACCTCTACATGGCTATTTGTGTCTGTCAATCACCAACCTTACTTACCACACTTTCTGTCTACTCACGAAAATGCACAGTAACACTAATTTAAACTTCATTACTTTTATTCATACTTTGAAGGAAGCTAATATCTTACTACTTCCCATTCTAGTGCTATCTGTTTCTCTATTTCTCCACTCAACTTTGTGTCCCTCTCTTATACTTGTCCTGGTTTCCAGTCCACACCCGTCAAGTTAATTTAATCACCCCCCAGTTGTGCTGCTAGTTGTAGTTTATTGAAGGAGTGTCTGCAGGTAAATGCAGTAAAATCATTGTCACAACAATTTTCCATTTATTGCAACATAAAACACATGAATAAAGGAATAATAATAATACACTTTTGTATATTATTATTGCAGTTAAAGTTATAATTTTATAATTTTTCATACAATCAGTGCCGAATCGAAAAAACAAATCCAGAGGACGAAGTTATAAACAAATAGGAGCGGGCAGTAATACAAATCTGTTCCAAATTTTCAGTAAATTAAAATCTCAGTTATCATCCCTATCTTCAAGTGACATCAGCAGATGGGAAGCACCAGTTCAGTCTTTATTATTTTAAATAGGAAGTTTTATTATTTACTAAATAACTGAATAGCAAGGCAGCTTGAGCTCATGGAGTATACTACTCCAAGTGTGAACTGCAGGTCTCTTCCCATGTCCAGGATAAACATATAGGCAAAGGTGTTAGACATAACAAAGTGTAGAGCTGGATGAACACAGCAGGCCAAGCAGCAGCAGAGGAGCAGGAAGGCTGACGTTTCGGGCTTAGACCCTTCAGAAAAAAGGTGTTGTCACCTAGGCAAAGGTGTTGTCAGCTACAGCAGGTTGAGCTCTGGATTTTGGAGCTTGAGCAGCAGGTAGCATGAGGCTGAGAACTTCATGGACTGCACTCTTCTAGTTTTGCACATCCTGCAGCTTAAGACTACACTGGGAAAGAGGGAATGAGTGTTTGCTAGGCAGTCAAAAAAGTAGGTAGCGCAGAAGCCCCTTGGGTGCATCTCACTTTCCAGTTCTGGCACATTGGGGAAGTGCAGTTAGAGCCAAATCTGTAATGTTATGGCTGGCTCCGCTGTATTCAGGAGCACAAAGCAGCCTGGAAACGGAGTAGTGATAGCAGAATTGATAGGTGGGGAAACAGTCAGGCATTTTTGTGCTGAAGGCAGAAACATAAGATGCCTTCTTGATGCCAGGTTCAAGGTTGTCAATTTGCAGATACAGAGAACATCCCAAGGGGGAAGGGGAATCAACTAATTATAGCTGTCCACATTGGTACCAACAACATAGAAAACGGGATGAGGTCCTGCAGTCAGAATTTACAGAGCTATCAAGGAGAACCTCAAAAGTAATAATCTCCATCACCATGCACAAATAAATATAGAAATAGGAGGATGGACAGGTGAATGCCTGACTGGTGAGAAGATGCAAGGTAGAGAGTTTTAAAACCTGGGACAATGAAACAAATCCTGGGGGAAATGGGCCTACTCAGGCTGGACAGTTTGCCCTGAAACAGAATAAGGATTAATTTTCTTGCAGGACAATTTGCAGTTGATTGTAGGTCATATTGCCGTAGGATTTGTAAGTTATGGATTTCTATTCACCTCTCACCAACCTCACTACCTATCTGGCTGCAAGAATCTCCTATAGTATCTATCAATGTGGAATTATAGAAACTCGCAATGCATTCAGCCATTCATTCATTTATGGGTGTGTCAGCTCTTTGCTATAACAACTAACAACTAAAAACTAACTGCACTCACCAAATGAGCCCTGTGTCTATTTTTGTTTCAAATATTTCTATTTTCCTCGAAGAACTGAAATCATCTGACATAGTCTTTCAAAATCATGAGCGGTCTGGATGGAGTAGCTAGGGAGAAACTCTTCCTGTTTGTAGGAGGTTCAAGAACCAGAGGGGACAGATTTAAAGTGTTTTGCAAAAGCAGAAAATATGAGGTGAGATAAACATTTTCGCACAGCAGGGAGTTAGGGTTCAGATTAATTAATGGAACTAAGCTGAAATGCTGGGAGTTGCAGATGAAATGGGCTGAGTGGCACCCTTCTGCTGCATAACAATTTTTTGTGATTCATTCAATTTTCCGTTAAAAGATGAAATGCACTTTGATCAACTCATATGCACATTTTTCCTTGCCCCACTTCACAACCTGTTAAATCTACTTAAGTTTTCTAGAATGATAAAATCTCTGTTAAATTATTCTCAACCTTCCCAAATTATCACAGAATCCAAATCCCTCTCAGAATTATATTCCCTAACCCTGGTATAATCCTGGAGAATCTAGCTGAATGTTCTCTTTGGCACAAAAGTACCTACGGCAATATTAACCGATATCTAGCCCATATAGATGTGCACAAAATATGTACAAACCTTCTCCATGGCTTCCTCAACTTCAGTCACGTTGGGGAATAGTTGATGGTGAACTCTGGGTTCAGTCACAGCTCTCTTAACATTGTAATTAAACCATAACACATTCATTATCACCTAAAAATATAAAAGGAACGCGACAAGTTAGACCTCCCCATTATCTCCTAGTATTTAGAGTCATAGAGTCATACAGCACAGAAACAGGCCCTACAGCCCATCTCGCCAATGCTGACCAGGTATCCTAAACTGAACTTGTCCCATTTACCTGCATTTGGCCCATACCCCTCTAAACTCTTCCTATTGATGTACCTGTCCAAATATCTTTTAAATATTGTAACTGTATCCGTCTCTACCACTTCATCTGGCAACTTGTTCCATATAGATACCACCCACTGTGTGAGAAAACTGTCCCTGAGGTCCCTTTTAAATCTTTCCCCTCTCACCTTAAACCTATGCCCTCTAGTTTTGGACTCCCCTACACTAAGGAAAAGACCTTGGCTACTCACATTATGTATGCCAGACCCATGATTTTATGAATCTCTATAAGGTCACCCCTCAGACTCCTATGCTCCAGGGAGAAAAGTCCCAGCCTCTCCTTATAACTCAAACCCTCCAGTCTCAATTACATCCTTGCAAATCTTTTTTGCACCCCTTCCATTTTAATAACATCCTTCCAAGAACAGGGTGACCAGAATCGTATGCATTACAGCCAATGTGTCCTCACCAATGTCTTGTACAGCTGTAACATGACATCCCAACTCTTTTAACTTGTTTCCTTGCATTCTGTTTTGATCCTCATATTCCATGAGTACTTACTAGAGCAGTTGCTGTGGTGATTTTCGTTCCTCCTGAGGCTCCCACCACCATCTTCACTGACCTGTTTTTATCCAGTATAATAACAGGGCACATAGAGGATAGAGGTGTCTTACCTATTGAGAAAAGAATAATTTTAAAAGCCCCATGGCCAGTCACAGTATAGGAATATGTTTATTAAGTATAACATCGAAAACTGGGGTATTGTTAAGTGAATTCCACTTTAACTATCATACGGGGACTTATTGAAAAGGAAATCTTTCGTGGGATGTTGGTATCATAGCAAGACAAATGTTTAGCCCCATCCCTAATTATCATTAAGAAGGTTCTGATGTATTAAATTCTTAACAGCTCAGTCCATGTGATGTATGTTTCCATCGCTGTAACATTATGAATCAGCTTATATTAAGGAAATAGGATTGTAGAAAGATAAAAATTCTCTTATTGATCTCCTAGGCCTGTCTGCAAATTTTGACATGGTTGACCACATCATTCAACATTAAATTAATAGGCGATAGTCATCCACAGCGAGAGAGATTCTAACCATGTGCTCTTGATATTTGACTACATTACTACCCCGGAATCTTCCATCATCAAAATCTTGGATGTTACCACAGACCAGAAACATAACTGGAACAAGACTTAAACACAGTAGCTAGAAGAGCAGTTCAGAGTCTGGATATTCTAAGTTGGCTCCCTAAACCCTATTCGGGATCTAAAGACTAAAGCAAGGAATATGATGGAGGATTCTTCATTTTTAATGGTTCCAGCTTTAACAAGAATTTCAATACCGTCAATGACAAAGCAATCATTTGAACAGCACTACATCCTCAATCTAATACACTCACTCCTTCCAAAAATGATGCCACAAGAGGTAAAGCAGCAATGAGGCAAGTTTCTCTTCCAGCACACTGCAAAACTACCATCTCTAGTACTTGGACGAATAAGGACTGTATGGGGACAGGACCATTTGCAGGTTTCTGTCCAAGCTGTACACCATCTTGACTCAGAACTTTATTAGTGTTCCTTCATCACTGCTCAATCAAAAACCCTACCTAACAGAAATGTCGCTGTGCCCATACAACAACAGCTGATATTTATATAGTGCCTTTCATGTCCAGTAGAAGAGGACATACCCAGAATAGCAATAGTGGTGTTTGGGGCATTGCCTGCAAGATATGATTCTATGAGTATGACGATGCTGGTGCTTGACTAGTTGGAGAGACAACTCTCCCAATCATATTATAACGTTGTAGCAATTTTGGAACAGCACTAGCGGCACTACTGGCTAAGCTGTTCCAACATTGCTACAACATTACAATATGATGTAATGGAAAACTACCCAGTTATGTTCTGAACACAAAAGACAAATTTAACCCATCTGCCATTTACCCACCCCATCAGTTTACTTAATTTATCAACAAAATTAATTGTGTAGTGTAAATATTATTTGAGATAGTTCTGACTCCAGCCAGTGAAGAGCTTTTCCTGACTCTCATTGATGTCAATTCTACTGAGGCAACTTGATACCACACTTGGTCAAATGTTGCCTTCATGTCAATGACATAACGTATCTCAAAATGCAGATCTTTGATCCTTTTTTAGACCAAGAGATCTGAAACTGAATGGTTCAAGTTGGTCCCAAACTGTCTACCGATGACCATATTACCAGTAAGTATTTTCAACATTTTCTACAATATTTCCTGTATCTGCAGTATTTTGTGTTATTGTTAGGTGCTTTCTGATAACTTGATCGCTGACACTTTACCTCATTTTGTTGATAACTGTAAGTAAACTGATGGGGTGGGTAAATGGCAGCTGGGTTAAGTTTGTCTTTTGTGTTCAGAACATAACTGGGTAGTTTTCCACTACATCATATTGTAATGTTGCAGCAATGTTGGAACAGCTTAGCCAGTAGTGCCGCGAGTGCTGGAGCACAAGTTTTCAACCTTAAAGCTAGATGATAGTCACTGTCCATAGTCGCTACTGTATCCAACGTGCTTAGGATTCCTGCTCTTTAGAAAATTATACAGCATCATTCACAAATAGACGCGGCAGCACTGCAGAATTTTGATTTGATTTGGTGGATTGTGGGGTTGTTTATCTTGTGGTTCCACTTCAGTTTGCACCTTGGGATTAGTGGCTATGTGGTATGTTTCCCATGACTCCACATGAAACTGAAAACTGAAATTTCCTCGCTGCAAACAACACAGATGCAGAGGGTCAATCGGAGCTTTTTAGACTGAGTTTGGTAGGTTTTTGTCAGTTATCTGTATCAAAGCATCTGGAGAAGAGTTGGGCAATTGGAATTAAGGTCAACAATCTAGATTAAGTTTTTTAAAAATCACTCAGGAGATGCAACTATTTCTGGCTAGGCCTGCGTTTATAGCTCATTTCCGATTGTCTTTTAGAACTTGTTGGGGAACTGATTTCTTGAACTGCTGTGGTCCATTTGTTTTAGGGACATCCACAAAACTGACAAGGAGTCAGTTCCAGGACTTTTAACCTCACAACAGTGAAGCAATTGAATGGCAGAGCACACCTGATGGGCTTCTAACATTCTGCAGATTGAAAATTGCACATGACATTCTGCTATTTTTATAAGGCTACAAGGGGAACTTAGGGAACAAAAAGCAAATCAGTAACATCGGTGGTTTAGAAATTTCTAGCGTTTATAGCTAAGAATAGGATGACTGAAAAAAACTTCAGCTATCAACATAGATTTGTAAAACTTCAGCGCTGTGATCAAGTGTAACTGAGTTAGTGACAATCAGAGGTGTGCACTGTTCCCTTGTTCTCCTGCCTTCCCCTGCCCCTCAAGAGCTGTTTCCATACTTGTGCTTTCCCTATACCCTGCCCTTTCCCTTGCCATGCCTTGTGCTCTCTCCCCACCCTCTCTCTCTCCCTCTCTCTCTCTCCCCACCCTCTCTCTCTCTTTCTCTCTCTGTGCTTTGTGCTTCCTCTTTTCTGAGTGCTTTCTTCTTGCTCCGTTCTCCTCAGACCCCTCCTCCTGACAAGGATTAACAGACTCTGCAAAGAAAAGTTGTCATTCATAATCAGCAGTCAAAAACCTGCTTTCTGAAAAACAGAACAGCACTAAAATACTTTTTATATGCAACACTCAGATTTTGAAAATTATGTTATTATAAATAAAACTAAGGTGGGTCTGTGATTACAGATCATTTGAAAAGAAGTCCCTCAATCAAAAAAAAATTTGAGATCAACTGATTAATATGGACTTCCAAAGGGTACTTGATGAAGTATTTCATTAAAACTCTTCGCTAAAGTTGAAGCTAATGCAATTAAAGAAAATTCATGAACCTGGGTAGGAAATCAGGTGAATGGACGGAGAGAGATAGTGGTGCCTATGTTTTGGAAGGAACTGTGGAGATGGCACAGCATATCAAAAATTGCAGAGAGAAATCAGATCTGGAAGTCCTGACCCCCATTTCTGTTGGATCCTATTTTTGCTGGTGGGAGAATGGGACTGGGAAGTGACGTGAGAGCTATCCAAATTCAGCAGAGCTGAGCAAACCCCATTTTTGCTGCAACAAGGCCTTATTGTGCAGTTTGTGGCATACGATTCTTTTAGAGTATTTCCAAATGCTTGTAAAGGGCAGATAAATTCTATGGAACTGTCAAAAAAAATTTGTGCCTGAGTATTTTTTTAAAATCTGCTTGGAATCTCAATGAATGTTTGTTTGCATAACCCTAAGTGCTGTCACTACATAACTGTTGCTGATTGACTGTTACCACGACATGTCATTATCACAGTGGGGTAATGTAAGTTCTGAAGAAGAGTCATTGGACTCAAAATGTTAACTCTGCTTTCTCTCACCAGATGCTGCCAAACTTCTGAGTTTCTCCAGCAATTTCTGTTTTTGTTTCAGTTCTTTGTTTTATTGTAATGTGCATTCACAACTGGAGGTCTGAGACATTATTAAAGGATTAATGGTTTTTGATGTTGGGTTATGAATATAATGTTCATTTGCTAATTCCTCAAGTATTTGAGGGGTATTAAATGTACTGAATGCAATTTTATAATTTTTTTCATAACACGAAATCTGTTTATCTGATATTTAATTTGATTTAATTTTAGCATGGCTCCTGAGATCTTCCTAAGTTGGATACTTGGTGAGTTGGGATGGAGGGTGTAACAACAAAGGGTGGTATGCTGGAGCCACGTGTTGGCACAAAATTGAAATGGGAGTTAGACAAGGTCATGAGGTCAGGGGATTGACATGCTGTGTACGATGTGCCTTTGGGGATGCGCAGAGTAGCAATGGGGTTGGCATTGACGTGGCATAGAGAGTGAATAGGGGCAAATATTCAGTAACTGAATTGAGACAGAATCCCAGAGAAATGAGGCAGGCCCTTTATCTCAGGCCTTTTAATCAGCTCAGTTTAGCACGAAGCAGGCCGTATAGCAACCTGTGACCTGGGTACAGGAATGGCAGGCCTGACTCCCGTGTACCCCAGGTTAGCGTTCCTTGCCGTTATCATGGACACCATTTAAAGATCTACTCAGTCTGGTGTTTTCCTACAATTCCACCTTTAACTGCGTCATACAGCTCTGGAACTTCAGAATTTGTTCGGTACTCAGGACAAAACAAAATTATTATCATGTAACTATTTTATGCAAAATACTGCTCAATATATGGACTGTACTGACGAGGAAGGCAGTGGGGATGGATGGTGTCAGCATGAAGAATAACAGGATAGGTATTGGCGGGGGAAGTGTTTAAGGGGTACAATAATAATATTGACCTGTATAAACTGTATGTCACCCCTTTTTTATTTGTTATCCTCTTTTACCCATCTATTATGTGACGCTATATAACATCTTATGCTTGGTTTCTCCATTTAAAAAGAGCCCATTGTGGTTCAGTAGGAGCAGTAGGACCAACACTTTATGCAGGAGCACAAAAACTAGGCTGATGGGGTATTATAGTCTCGCCAGCCTTTAAGGTAGCTGTGAAGTATCATATAATGCTACTTGAAGAGGAAGGGGTATTTTCACCAGTGTCCCATTCAATATTTATACATATAACATCAGTCAAAAACATTTTATTTTGTTATTCCAAGTTGGTTTTTACATGAACTTGCTGTATTTTTTTTCTGCTACTGTTTCTGCATTGCAATACCGACTCCAAATCAAAAACACTTCTTTGCTTAAAAGTGCTTCAGGCTGTTCCAGTGACACGAAAATTGGCATCAAATTGCAAAGGCAGCTATTCTTTGAAACAAGCAGTCACAGTGAAGTGTTCAAACCAAGTTATCCTAGCTGCTGGTGCGTGATGGAATTAAGCTAATATGGAATGTATAAGATATGTAAAAATAGAGGACACTCCCTTTTCGGGGGTTAATCTCCAGATCATATTTGATACTCATTGTTGGAATATTTGTATTTGTTTTTTTTTTATATTTCTGAACTTTTTTATACATTAACACTCTAAAATAAGATAGTTACATTTTTGAAAGCAGTTTGACGACAGATTAATAAATAGGATTAAGATAAAGATAAAGATAAAATGTCCCATTTGAAGAGCTACCAGCATTGAAATGAATGGTCTCTTTCTGGGCTGTAACTTCGGTGTTTCACTTCACAATTTGATCTACACCTGAAAAGGTGCTGGATGCAAACGCAATCATAACTTTGAAAAGGGAATTGGGTACATGAAAAGGAAAGATTCTCAGGGATGTAGGAGAAAGTGCAAGGGGGTGGCACGGTGGCTCAGTGGTTAGCACTGCTGCCTCACAGCACCAGGGACCTGAGTTCGTTTCCACCCTCGGGCGAGTGTCTGTGTGAAGTTTGCACATTCTTCCCGTGTCTGTATGGCTTTCCTCCAGGAGCTCCGGTTTCCTCCCACAGTCCAAAGAGGTGAAGTTAGGTGGATTGGCTGTGCTAAATTTCCCATAGTGTTCAGGGATGTGTAGATTAGGTGGGTTATAGCAGGATGGATCTGGGAGGGATGCTCTGAGGGTCAATGTTGGCTTGTTGGGCTGAAGGGCCTGTTCCAACACTGTAGGGATTCTATGATCTATGAATGGGACTAATTGGATAGCTCTGACAGAAGCATGATTAACTGCACAGCCTCCTTCTATTCTGTAAAATTCTAATTTTCTAGTGTGAAGAGCATACATGTCTATTTAAGTGGGATTATAGTTTAGTGGCAGTAACTTTAATTTCCATTGGTTGAGCCTACCCATCTAAACAGAGCCAGACCTGGCATGATGAAGTTGGCTGGGGAAGGTGGAACATCAAACCCATTCAGAATGCCTGGTGAAGAAAAGTCATCCATTTCATTGTTGAAAATGATTCCATTTTTGCTGGACCTCACCTTCGACCCAAAGCTGCAAAACAACAAAAATAGGACTTCTTTTTAATAACACCAAAAATTCCTTATTTCATCCATTCTCTATACAGAAGGAGAACCCATTATTGTCTCAATGTTCAATACATGCCCAAAGACAGATTGGTACCAGTACTCGCTACTTACTTTCACACAAGTATTTTAAAATCCGTCATCTGTATCAATGATTTGAATATGGGGACTAAATATAATATTCCCAAGTTTGTAGATGATACTAAATTAGGTATAAGTGAAAGTTATGAAGTTGATGCAAAGGCATACAAGGGGATTTAGAAAGGCAAATGAGTGAGTAAAAATTTGGCAGTTGAAACACATGGGGAGAAATGAGTTTATCCATTTTGGTTGTTAGACCAGGTTCTAAGAGATTGCATATCTTCATTTTTTGGACTATTAACTGAAATGGAAGTTGGACAGCATTAATTATGGAGTCATAAGAAGAAATTTGCAACTTGAAACACAGGCATTGCATTGTTGAGCCATGCCACACAATGTTGCTCTTTAGAAACAAGAAGTGGGATTAGTGGGGGTAAATGTCAATACTGAACAGAACCTTTCGAGTTGAAGAAGTTCTTCCTGGCAACTATGATTTGTTGAGTGCCAAGTTGAGTGCAGCATGCGAAGAACAGGAGATAGTGAGGACATTCAGCATTCTCTCTCTCTGTGGTCAAAAAGACAGAAAATTCTAGAAAGCTTAAAAAAAAATTCGCAAAAGACCTAAGTACCTGAACGACCATTGAATTGAAGGATGATCATCACCATATAAACAACATCATTTCTTTGCAATTTACAATTCTCCTAGGCACTAGTGAGATACTAGATGGTGCCAATTCCTGACTCAGAAATCTGAATCATTACCTGGTGGATGAAGCTCAGTGGAGGCTTCTCCAGCCTCCATGTTCACCTTCATTCACCAGCATCTCATGGTCTATTTCATGGGCAGTGACTGTATCCACCCTTCATCCATGTAAGTCAGTATTGGCAAAATACCAGCGTCGCCACATCATTATGTCTCATACTCTTGCACTTCACCGCACTTTGAGGCTCACTAACACTTTACATTGCAATGTTCCCTCGAGGTTGCTCTCACACTCCTTGTACGAATCTGCCACAGGATTCATCTCACGGTTTTTTGCTTAGTTTCTTCAATCATTTTGCATTTAGTTGGATATTTACAGCATTAAACCAAGTTTCTTCTCACCACGTGTCACTGCACTGATCCATTTCAGTCCGAGGTGTCAGTGCTGAGACCTCCTTGGGCACTATTGAGGAAAGCGGGTGGTCCTCTTCTCCACCAATGCCCACTAACTGGTAAGCCTATCTGCCTTTCTCCTCCGTAATAATGGTTGACTGACAGTTCCTGGCTTGCAGCATTTGAACTAGTGTACGGCTGGGTTTAAATATGGTGCTGACGGTGACAATGCCGTTCACCATGAATGTCCTGCCTTCTCAACAGCACCTCCTCCCTGAGTATAGAAGGGAGCCATTCAGCCCAATTTGTCTATTTCGTTGTTTATCATCTGTTGATCTTAATTCATCTCGTCCTGTCAGCATATCCTTCTCCCTATCTCCCTCAGCTACTTTATTAGTTTCATCTTAAAGGTATCTACGTTCTTCCCTATAGCTAATAAGCTCCACATTTCAACATTGGGATGATATGGTTTCTCCTGATTTCCTGATGATATTTATTGGTAATTATTTTACATTTGTAAGAAGTTAGTTTCAGACACGATGAAGACATCTATGTATCTACCCTATTAAGAATTTACTGTTTCAGATTTTTGAGGTCACCCTTTCTCATTCCTGCAGAACAGGACCTCTGTCTCTTTGCTGACAATTATAGCTTACAGTTCTAGAATAAATCTTCTTCACATGTTCTCTGGTGTCTTGATTTTTTAAAAAATTCTTTGGAGACCAGTACACAGTACTCTAAACGTGGATAGATGGTATCACTCTTTGAACCAACTGCAACCCATAGAAGCACCGAAACTCAGCTGTATTACCAGTCAAAACACTTTTCCTGCAACTCCTCTGTTCACCTGCAACGCAGCAGCATTGATAGTCGTATTTTAATTTAATTGCTGCCTCCTTGTTTTTAATTCATTCAATGGTGATGGCATTGCTGACTGGTTAAGGTTAGGAGCTGAGTAGTCCTGGCAGTACCCAAGCTGAATATCAGTAAGCACATTACTCCTTTCTAATTGGTAGCACTGCCAATACCTTCCTTCACCATCTGCTGACAATCAAGAGTAGACTGATAGGGTGGTGTTCGGTTGGGTTGGGTATGGTTTGCTTTTTGTGCACAGGACATTTTTCCACATTGGCAGGTAGGTGTCAGTGTTGTAGCTGTCCTGAAACTGCTTGGCTAAGGTTCTTCATCCGATGTTGAGAAGAACAAGGGAGGTAGCATAAGAAGATAGACTGGGAGTTAGAAAGGGGTATATACAAAAAGCCAAGTCGGGACTCAAGGCCTGGTGCACAAAGATATGAATGAAGAATGATACTGGGTATGCAGTTATGGCAGCTTCAGACAGGAGATGGGTAGTTAAAGTCCAGTAAGAACTATAATATGAAAGGACTTGCAATAATATCATAACCTTGATGACAACAGTATAATTTAAGAATTCTACAGCGGACCAAATACTTTTGATTTGCAGCCACTGTTGTAATGTAGGAAAGGATAAAAAGCAAAGTTTTGGAGACTGATAAGTGTAGGGAATCATCATTTTAGAACAAAGAACATAGAACATAGAACATTACAGCACAGTACAGGCCCTTCGGCCTTCGATGTTGCGCCGATCTGTAAAACCAATCTGAAGCCCATCTAACCTACACTATTCCATTATCATCCATACGTTTATCCAACGACCATTTAAATTCCCTTAAAGTTGGCGAGTCTACAACTGCTGCAGGCAGGGCATTCCATGCCCTTACTACTCTCTGAGTAAAGAACCTACCTCTGACATCTATCCTATATCTATCACCCCTCAATTTAAAGCTATGTCCCCTCGTGCTAGCCATCACCATCCGAGGAAAAAGGCTCTCACAGTCCACCCTATCTAATCCTCTGATCCAATCCATTTTCTTTCCTTCGTTCTTATGTGGAGTTATATTTTTACCAACATCAACCTCCTCCCTTTGTTACAATTCCTGTTTTGGCTAAAAACAGCTGTGGAAAAGTTCATATATCAATGATCCACCCCATTACCCACTCATGCCCAACAGTAGTAGGACCACGAAGAAACATCAACGGGAAAGACGCAAATAGAGAAGTTATCGTTGTGAATGAATATTTTAAGATCAGTAATCTCTTACTATAAATTAATGGTGCTGGTTACTGACACTGCACTGCCATCCTCTGCCACAAGGGACAAATGGGCAGTCCCATGGTCCTCAGTGGTGTAGAACTCGGGCTCATAGTATGGTATAGGATGTGTTGTATTGTCTGTGATTTTACTCCAAAGCCTTGCTGCAAAATACTCTGAAGTCATATTGGAAATGAGCTGTTAATGAAAAGGATCCAAAGAATAAAATGATTAGTATAGTGCAGTGGACCTTAAACTTCAAAGATCAGCATATGAACGCAGTCCAGGCTGGATGGATGAAAGTCTATCTGCTAAATATTCAAATCTTCCATGAAATGGGTTTGTGCAGGCTCAACCTAAAGAGCAAAAACACAGAAGTCTAATATTAAATGGTCAGTCTCATTCATAGAGGACACAGGGTACTTGGTGTTGGAAATGGCTGATGTCACACAGGATAGTCAGACATGTTTCTCTGACACTGACCTGAGGCACATCTTTAAGCCAGCATCCCGCTTGTCTGGTAAGTTCCCGCTACCGGCGCACAACATTCCAGGAACTTGGAAAATCATACTGGACTATAGAGGGTATGATTCTATGCTTGTTTCTAAACAAAGGCACAGTCTAAGGCCTTTTGGTCCATCGTATTCATGCTGGCTTATTGAAAGATCTGTCCAATTAGTCACACTCCCACGTTTTCCAAAGCCCTACAAATTTTACCTTCTCAAGTGTAAATTTAATCCCCTTTGAAATTTATTTTTGAATTTTCTTCTACCATCAGGCAGTGGTTTACAGATCCCAGCAATTCACTGTGTCTCCCTGTTTCATTTTACACCATTCTTAAATCTGTTGGATCTTGTGATTGAACTCCTTGCCTGTAGAAACAACTTGTCGTATTTACCGTTTCAAAATTCTACCCAATTTTGAACAGTATTTTTTGAAGCATGCTTTTAATGCTCCCACCCAGGAGTTTGGGATCAAGAGAATTAGTTAGGGAGAAGTCAATCTTCAGGCTTAAATTTCTTTAGAGCCCTGTCTGTTGCATATTAAAACTAACTACTACTGTATATGATAATCTTAGACTTCCCATACTCTAAACTGGACATTGGATTGCTGAGAGATTATTCACTGAATTGTAACAATATTGCATTTATTTATCTATCTAACTCCCCCCATGTGGTTATTTATGCCCAGTAGGGAGCAGCCTATTGATATCATTGCAAGATTGTTCTGGAGTCCTAAAGCCTATACACAGCACCCCTTTCCAAGTTTTCCTCCCTTCCTTATAAATATTGATGAACATTCATGTACATTCTCAAATGTAGCAAATGACTTAAATTACATCTTTTTAGAACATTTAGTGCACAGTTTCGCCTTATCTCTCCGCTGCTCCCCAAGTCTTTGACTTGATTAATGTGTCAATGAGACGGGGAAGGGAAGCCTATGACAAGGTATAGAAACACTTCACATGAAGCTGGTGAGCTTTTTCTTTCCCTGCTGATTTCCATTAGTTCAGGGACTTAAATGATCTGGCAGCTTGACCACACACACTTTGAACAAATAGTTCTTGTTGAAGTACCTGGTGTTACTACAATAATATGTAGGGAAATTAAGCTGCTACTTCTCCTACATCAATAGCATCTCTATTAGGTGACAGTATTACTTATTTAAGACAACAGTGATGTTGTTCATCCAAAGATAGTTGTTCCTCAAGTTCCATTGGTGTATTGATTTGTTCTTCAAGGTTCTGTCCCATGGCCCATATATGCTCTGACTTGGAAAACATTTGGTTTGATGCTTGATGTGTTCTCTAGATTGTACAGTTTCTAATATTTCCAAACAGAAATCTATTCTTTTTGTGGAAAATTAAAATAAAATGAGATCTGACTGCGTCCATTTTGCTTCCCAAGTGGCTGGATCAAACAGTAAACAAACAGATTAAATGTCGAAGGGTTTTTAATAGCACCGTTAAAAGGACCTTCGGCCCATTTTGTCCACCCAGTCACTAAACATCTACCTATTCTAATCCCATTTTACCAGCATTTGGCGCATAGCCGTGTGTGCTAAGATTTCAACTGCTCATCTAAATAGATCTTAAATGTCTTGATAGTTCCTAACTCTACCGCCTCTGTGCCATGAGTTGCAGATATCCACAACCCTTTTGAAACTTTTTGTAACTTTACGAAACTTAATGAAACTTTCCTCTCTCTCAAATCCCCTCTAAATCTCCTGCTCCTGACTTTAAATTGCAACAGGAGCTCTGGTCATTGATGCTGCTATGAAGAGGAGAGGTTCTCCCTATCAAATCCATCTATGCCCCTCATACCTTTATATATCTAAATCAGGTACGCTCCCCCTCACTACGCAGCCATCTCTATTCTAATGAGAACAACCCCAACCTAATTAGTCTTTTTTCATAGCTGAAACACCCCAATCGAGCTAAAATTCTAGCTTATCTCCTCTATGCTTTCTGTCATACAATCATATCCTTTCTACAGTGTGACAGCTGAAGCTGCATGCAGTATAAGTACAAAACCAAAAGAACTGCAGATGCTGTAAATCAGAAACAAAAACTAAAATTGTCTGGCAGCATCTGTGAAGAAAAATCAGAGTTAGCATTTTGGGTCTGGCGACCCTTCCTCAGAGCATTAGAAATATTCCATCATAACCTCCTTGCTTTTGTATTTAATGCTTTGACTAATGACGACGTATGTCTTAACCACCTTACCTAGC
Source organism: Ginglymostoma cirratum (assembly GCA_024137785.1). NCBI lineage: Eukaryota > Metazoa > Chordata > Chondrichthyes > Orectolobiformes > Ginglymostomatidae > Ginglymostoma > Ginglymostoma cirratum. The sequence goes on along the minus strand of JAHRHZ010000119.1, from coordinate 2,248,708 downwards.
TGTCCTGCTGCCTTTACTGATCATTGACATGAATAACAAGGTCCCTCTGATCCTCTACACTTCCAAAGGTCCTACCATTCAACATGCACCCTCTTGTCTTGTTATTCCAAAATACATCACCTCACATTTTTCAGGATTAAATACCATTTGTGCTATTAAGCCCACCTGATCGACCCATCTATTTGTTCTGTAGTCTAAGGCTCTCCTCTTCACTATTTACCACACTGCCAATTTTCCTGCCATCTGTGAACTTACTGATCTTACCTCATAGATTCAAGTCTAGATCACTAATGTGCTTAACAAGCAGCAAGGGATCCAGCATGAACTCTGTGATACTCTACTGGACAAAGGCTTCCAGTCGCAAAACATCCTTTGACCAGCTTCCTGCCACTAAGCAAATTTTGGACACAATTTGCCAAATGACCCTGGATCCCAATGGGCTTCTTAACTAGTCTGACATATGTGACCTGGTCAAAAGCTTTAGTGAAGTCGTCAACTGCATTACCCTCACCTACACCTCCTCAAAAAATTCAAGCAAATTTGTCACATAATCTTCCATTTAAAAAATCCATGCTGACTATCCTTGATTATTCCTTATCTTTTCAAGTCGAGATTAATTCTGTGTCTTACAATTGTTTTCCCGTCATTTCCAACTGTTTCCAACAGTGATGTTAGACTCACCGGCCTGTATTTTCCTGAATTATCTCTACCACAGTACTTGGATAATGTTACTACATTAGTTGTGCTCCTTGGGCCAGAGAGGTTTTGAAAATTAATGCCAGAGCCCCTGCCTCCCACAGCAAAGTACTCATTTAAGACCTTAGCTATGGCTTCCAACTCCACGTACAGATTGTCACTTTAATCCCTTGAGTTTATTATCAATGAACTTGGTGTCTCCAATCAATCTTCCAAACCCACCACATAGTCACGTTCCTGGAAGCCCCAGAAGATTACAACAGGACTCTAGGTGCTTTTCCAGTGCCATATGTGTACTAACACCTAGACATGGCCTAACACACATTCATAGACACTCAAGGGGGAACAAGGACTAATGACAATTCACACAGCATGCAGTGTGACTGTACAAGGTGAAGACATTTCAGTTAACTGAACAACATTAGATTGATAGTTTACCTCAGTCATGTTGACAAACAATGGATCTCCCATCATGCTTCTCTTTGCAAATGCAAATTTAAAGGCTTCAACTATTCGATGATATGTCAAGGCCCTTTGTTCTGGGGAGGAAACGCTATCTGAAGTAAAATTATAACCTGTAAATAAAAAGGAAGCTGAAACAAAAGTTGGGAATGCAATTATCTAACTAAAGTCCACCAATAATCCAAGGAACTTGGGATAGAGATCCTTTGCACCGGTTTTAATGTGAGATCAGTACAAACCATCAGTGAAGTGCAGGTAAGTCCTATTAGTTTGGACAGAAGCCGATGTCACACGATTCTTAACACATGAAAAGAAATCCAAATACATCAGTCTCACATCAAAAATTGACAGAATGTAACAATTGATCACCTAGAGAGTTTCCTAGACAAAATAATCGGTTAAATGACATTTTCAGAACTGAGAGATCCCATCCGGTCTCCCACTTGAAACTACATCTCAATATGATTCTGGACTTGATTGTTTGCCACAATCAATTGTGCTTCCTGGTTATTGGTGCGCCTAGAGCCCAAGGGCTGTAATGGTTCACAAAGGCACTTCACCACTGCTGTCTCAGAAAAATTTAGGGATGGACAGCCGATGGTGGCATAGCCAGCAATGCCCACATTCCGTGAATAAGTAATAAATTAAAGAAAACTGTTCCTCACCATGACCATGAAAAACTATGTGGACCCATATTTGAAGTAGGCCAGTAGCATTGTAGGTCTCAACAAAACTACTTCCATCGGAAAACAAATAAGTAGCTGACCAGACGGAGCATCAAACTAAATATTCAAGGACTTGGTCTACCAAAGCCATGACATAAAATAGGACTGTTTCCAATTGGAACGCAACCCATATAACACATATAATTCCAATAAAGAGGTGGGAGCATAAATATTTCTTCAGGGATTTGGATTTGGAAAAATTTGGAGGTAAGGAATTCCCTGGATAAGCTGGAGCAGAGCATGGGTGGAAATTTACTGACGGAATGATCCCAGGGTTTGTACTGAGTCCCCGTATTCCTGATTTACATCAACATCTGGCTTCAGAAAGTTTGTATTTGAACAAAATTATAGTTGGTACTAAATTAAGAAAGCAGTTGAATGTTAAGTCACCCAAGGAACTGTGGTAACACCGAGTCAAGATTTATAATGGGTTGGTCGATGAAATTCAGAATTGGTACACAATGATTCTAAGTGTATTTTTCCATTTTATGATTAATCTAGAATAGAGTGATAGAATTATAAAGCTTTTATAGCATGGAAAGAGGTCCAGTAGTCCATCATATCTGTGCTGGCCATCAAGCGTCCATCTATTCTGAGCCAATTTTCCAGCCATTGGCCTGTAGCAGTGTATGCTATGGCTTTTCAAGAGTCCATCTGAATAGTTTTTAAATATCTTCAGGTTCCTGCCTCCATTGCTCTTTTAGGCAGTGAGTGCCAGATACTCACCAGCCTCTGAGTGAAAACATTTTTCCTCAAATCCCCGTTAAACCTCCTGCTCTTATATTAAAACTGTGCCCCAGTTATTGACCCCTCACTAAGAGGAAAGGTTTCTTCCTATCTATCCTGTCTATGTGGCTCAGCTCCATCAGATCCCCCCTCAGCCTCTCTGCTCTAAAGAAAATGAACCTTCTCTTCATAGCTGAATCACACCCCAGCCCAGGCAATATCCTGATGAATCACCTCTGCACCAGCTCAAGTGCAATCACATCCTTCCTATAATGTGGTAATGAGAACCACTATTCCAGCTTTGGCTCAACTAACATTATAGACAGCTCCATTATAACCTCCCTCTTCTTGTATTCAATGCCTCAACTTAACAGGGCTGAACTGGTTCCAGGAGTGAGAAATCTTGGAGAAATAGCAGGCTGAACAGTTTTCAGTCTCATTAAACAGCAGCAATGATGGGGCTGACAATGTCAAGCTTTATTCCATCAATCTTTGAAGTGAGTGGACACCCATTTAGTCCAAAACAGGAAACAGCACTATTAAGTTGAACCTTCTCCCAGCTGTGGGATCCCAGCACAGTTCTCAATGACTGATGGTTAGGGAAACTTAACCTGTTCACCAGGAAGAGACTTTCAAAAGACCAAAGGCACTGATTTTTACACATGACTGTACCTCCTACCCTGGATTCAAAAATGCCCTCCAGGCCACTGATATCCATTCATCCCTCATCCTAAACTGACTCCCCCTCCTGACGCCTCGAACATGAGACACACATTTCAGACTTAGTTCGTTTGAATATTTGATCAGGAAAATTGGATTGGCTGTGGGGACTCCATATCTTCTGCCCTCGAATGCCACACAAATGATGAAGATTTTCTAAGCACTCAGTTACGTCCCATGTATCAATACTTATTTCACAAAATGATCTGGGAAACACGAAGCTTGGCAAAGCCAATTATAATCACTGGAACAAATAATGAGATCAATACTGGAAGTCTGAGCAGGTCATAACTGAATGATCTGGCTGCACAACAATAGGAGGATTTCTGTGGATCTTATTTGTAGTGGGAACAATAGGGAAGCAAATTATATTTGATTTCTGCCAATTCCTGTTGGTGTTACCTATACTGCTGACCAAAACGTTACAGCTCTGATATCTCACCCTTCAGGATGTTCAGTATCAATCCAAGCACAAGCCCACTGGAAGGAGCACTGGGCACAAACAATGTGTAGTCACCGATTGATATGTTTACCATATCTTCAGACAAGCGATAATGAGCTCTGTAATCCTTCAGGTCCTCAAGAGTTATAATCCCACCTGGAGAGGAGAAAAGAATTCAATACGATGATGCCCAATAAATATTTCACCACATAGGAGAGGAGATGTGGATTCAATATCATCACAGCAGTCAATCATTCTCCGTCATACACAGCTTGACCAGCGCTGCACATGACATAACAGAATGGAAAAATCAGGTTATATGTATTTCTGAGGAAAGTCATAACAGCCCATATAAAATCATTCTTAGGATGTAAGCATTGCAGAATTAATTTCCTATCTCTGTTATTTTAGATGAGATGAGGAGTCTTCCTGGATTTCTGGAGTCTCTGTGTTGAGGTGATCACAGTACTGCGAGGTAGCAGGTTCAGTGTTTTGAACAAGTCATAAAGAAACATCAATAAAAACCGAAAGAACTGCAGATGCTGTATATCAGGAGCAAAAACAGAAGTTGCTGGAAAAGGTCAGCAGGTCTTGGCAGCATCCGTGAAGAAAAAGAATTGGAGTTAACGTTTCAGGTCCAGTGACCCTTCCTCCAGTTCTGAAACGCTAACACTGATGTTTTCTTCACAGACGCTGCCAGACCTGCTGAGCTTTTCCAACAACTTCTGTTTTCAGTCAAAAAGAAACAAGTCCATTTTAAAATGGTGTGCAACTTGGAAGATAAGTTGGAGGCGACAGTGTTCCTTTTCACCTGTTGCCATTGTCTTTCTGAAAGAAAGTCATTTATAACTAACTTGCTGGAGTTTTCTTGAAGGGATAACAAAGAGTGGAAGATGGTAATGCTGTTGATGTAATTTATATGCACTCCAAAGTCATTTGAAATGTGCCACACAACAGACATGTGAAAAATGATTGTTCATGAAATAAAAGGGACAACATGAATACAAAATTGGCTGCTGAGGGATGGGGCACAGAGACTATTCATTAATGGATATTTTTTAGACGAGAGGAAGGCTTGTAATGCAGTTCCCCATGGTCATCATGGGGTCTCTTGCTTTTCCTAATTTATAATAATGAACAAGATCAGGGAACATGCAGCGATGCAGGGCATGCAGGGAACAATTTCTAAGCTTGTATGAGATATAAAACCTAGAAACATTGTAAGGGGGATGATTTGACCTGCCTTCCCAATCTACCATGAATAAGGTGACGGACATTTTATCTTCAATAGGGATTGAGGTGATAATTATGTTAGCTCCCATAGCATAAGAAGTAGGTGTTAGAAACACACAACGATTCAGTATATGCTGATTACAGCCCCTGGAGTCTACATATATGACAATCAAAGGCAATGCCATGTCTGGACTAGTACAGAGTAATTTGGTTCAAACTGCTGCATGCTTTCTCTGCGTGTCATACTGCAAGACTCTCCAGTAAGACGGAGCCTGAGATCTTTATACCATCAGGACACATGGCATGATATGATAATGATCCGACGTGCATGTCTCTTAAACATACATTGCATACCAGCTTAAGGCAACACAACAGTATAGGACAGAACTTCAAATGGACATTGATAAGTCGCTGGAATGGGCAAATATGTTTCAGATAAAGTTTAATAAGAGAAGTATGACGTGATACATTTTGGTTGAAAGAACATGTTAGAGATTGTATAAAGAATATTACTTTAGAGAGTGAGCAGGAACAGAGAGACCTAGATATACATGCGCATAAATCATTAAAGACAGCAGGAGAGGTCAAAAGAGTGGTTAATAAAGCCTATCATATCCAAGGCTTTATCAATATGGATATATAGTACAGGAGCAGGAGGTTATGCTGAGCTTTTATGAGACACAAGTTAGATCTTGCCGAGAATATTGTATACAGTTCTGGGTCCCAAACTTTAGGAAGAATGTGAGCACATTGGAAAGAGACAACAGAAGATATTTACAGGAATGGTTCTAGGGCTGTGAAAATGCAAGGTACAAAGATATATTGGAGAGATTGGGACTGTTTTCCTCAGAGAGGAGAAGTCTAAGAGATTTGTCAGAACTGTTTAAAATTACAAGAACTGGGCAGAATAGGCAGGATGAACCTGTTCCCTGTCGTGAAAGGTTCAAAGGACAAGGAGACACAGACTTAAAGTGATTTGCAGAAGAAATACCCGCGAGGTGAGAAAAGCATTTTCACACAAATGAAATGCCCTGCTTAGAAGTGTACTGGAGGCAGGTTCAATAGATGCATTCAAGAGGGTGTGAGATGATTGTTTAAAATGAAATAATGTGTAGAGTTATGGGGCAATGGTGACAGAATAGTACTAAATGATGATACCTGTTCACAGAGCCTGTGCAGACATAACGGTGACGCAGTGGTTAGCGCTGCTGCCTCACAGCTCCAGGGACCTGTGGTATAATTCCATCCCTGGGAGACTGTCTGTGTGGAGTTTGCATGTTCTTCCTGTGCCTGTGTGGGTTTCCACCAAGTGATCAAGTTTCCTCCCACAGTCCCAAACTGTGTAGGTTAGGTGGATTGACGATGCCAAATTTTCTCGTAAGGTCCAGGCTCGGTGGATTAGTCATGGGAAATGTGGGGTGGACCTTGGTGGGCTGTACTTCTGAGAAATTGCGTGTGTCTGCGAGTGTGTGTGTGTGTGTCTGCGACTGTGTGTGTGTATGTGTGTCTGCGAGAGAGTGTGTGTGTGTGTGTATGTGTGTCTGTGTCTGTGAGTGTGTGTGTGT
>JAHRHZ010000119.1:2224612-2237139 GCA_024137785.1 Ginglymostoma cirratum | reverse complement strand
CCATTGGAATTGCAAAATACTTCACTGTAAAGAGACAGATAAGATGTTGAGTAGCAGATCAGAATAGTACGTTCAAACATGTTCAAATGTTGCATTTTAGCAAAAGTGAATTGTGTATTGCCTTCCTTCCTCCATCAGATGCGTAGAAAAACACAGTATCCTTTTTAATCCTCTTTATTGTATTAGTAACCAAAATATTCCAGGTTATGATGTTACAATCCCTGCCAAAAACTTGGAAAAAGAATTTCAAGTATCCAGTTAATAGCAAGATTTCACATTTTAAGCCATTTGTTATTAGAACTTAAAACTATTTGGCTAAACACAATTTTTGAACTATCAATCTTTAAACTAAATGTAATTAAATCAGCCAATTAAACTAAATTACAGGATAGAACTTTTAATACAACTGAGAAAAAACTCATTATCAAGTATATATAAAACTGTCCTTTATGTAGGAGTTCGATTCTCCTGGTATGATTTCAAATATTTCTTAACTCCTGAGAGTTTACTTCCAATCTTTTCCTTTCCCAGCCTGGAAACTTTTAACTCTTGGTGGTTTTTCACAATACAAGTTGTTTTGGAGACTTTTCTCTCTAACTCAAGTTAGGCAATCTTCCAGCCTCATTTTAAATCTTCATAAATTTGATCTTTCCAAACTAAGCATGAGTTCTCACCTGCATTCCTGAATCACTTGCTGTTTGTAGCTGTTCTCCCTCTCCAGATCCCTGGCAAACTAACTTTGTCTCTAAGTTCTCAGGGATATCTCAAGCCTTTTCCTCTCAAAGCCCATCTACATGGCTATGTGAATCATGTTGGCCTTGTATCCAGACACAATCAGCTATCCCTGAGATGCCAAGTCTCTTCTACCTTGGCAGCAAATGGATAATTTAAAGCACAGCTGTACACTACTTAACATTTTTAACATTTCTCTGGGACTTTGGAGGCTCAATCCATTCACTGTTAGCAAACAGTATTGTCTCCAAACCTTATATCATCTTCCCAGTAAAACATCTGGGCTCTCTTTAATCTCTAAAAGCCAAATCTTTCAGATGTGCCGTCAGGCAGAGATCAGAACAGGCCACATGATCCATTTCATTTTAGCATAAATTAAAGACCAGACCCAAAAAGTAAATGTTTTTTAAACCTTATGATTGTTAACAATGGTGATTTTTTTTTTAAAGGGATGCACCTTAACAACTACGGCTGATCATTTATATTAGATGCAAACAAAAAGTTGCTCTCATGGAATTCCAAAATACATATTTACAAGGGAAAGTCAACAGTTAACTATTACAGAGATAGTAGGAACTGCAGATACTGGAGCATCTGAGATAACAAGGTGTAGAGCTGGATGAACACAGCAGGCCAAGCAGCATCAGAGGAGCAAAAAGCTGACGTTTCGGGCCTACACCCTTCTTCAGAAATCCTTTTCTGAAGAAATTTCTGAAGGAGGGTCTAGGCCCAAAATGTCAGCTTTCCTGCTCCTCTGATGCTGCTTGGCCTGTTGTGTTCATCCAGCTCTACACCTTTATCTGAGTTAACTATTACATTCCAGAAAGCAGCAAGTGGGGTGGCACAGTGACTCAGTGGCTAGCATGGCTGCCTCCCAGTGCCAGCGTTTGATTCCACCCTCATGCGACTGTGTGGAGTTTGCACATTCTCCCTGCGTCTGTGTGGGTTTCCTTCAGGTGCTCCAGTTTCCTCCCACAGTTCAAAGATGTGCAGGTTAGGTGGACTGGCCATGCCAAATTGCCTGTAGTATTCAGGGATGTGTAGGTTAGGTGGGTTATGGGGGATGGGTGTGGGTGGGATGCTCTGAGGGTCAGTGTGGACTTGTTGGGCCAAAGGGCCTGTTTCCACACTGTAGGGATCCTATGATTCAAGTGAAGGATAGAACTGAACAGGTTAGTTAAGAAGGCATAAGGAACACTTGCCCTTATCTAGGGACAGATTATAAGAGAAGGGAGGTTATGTTGGAGCTGTGCAGTACTGTGATTAGGATGCAGCTGGAGTATTGTGTGCAGGTCTGATCACTGCATCATGGGAAGGAGTGGAGTGGAGGGAGTGTAGAGGAGATTCATTGGGATGTTGCCTGGGATGAAGCATTTCGATGATGGTGCAGGGTTGGACTGTTTTCTTTGAAGCAGATTAGGGGGAACCTGACAGAGATGCATAAGATTATGAAGGGACAGGCAGGGTAGATAGAAAGCAGCAGTTTCCCTTAGTCAAAGGGTCAATAACAAGGGAACATGATTTTAAAGTGAAAGGCAGGAGGTTTAGAGGGGATTTGGTTGAAAATATTTTCACCCAAAGGGTGGTAGGAATCTGGAATGCACTGCCTGGGATAGTTGAGGTGGGAAATCTCACAACCTTTAGCCCTAACCTTTAAGAAGGACTTGGATGAGAACTTGAAGTGTCATAATATTGAAGGCTCTGGGCCTAGTGCAGGGAATTGGGACTAGTGTAAATAGTAGTGTATTTCAGATGATACAAACTCAGTGGGCAGGAGAGATTCTTCTGTGCTGTATGATTCTATGACTTTGTAATTCTCTGAACTACAACCAATCTTTACAGAATTTAAAGCAGACACACTACAAACATACAACTGCCAACCAAACGTTTACGGTTCTTAGGCTGTTATCGCACAAGTAAATCCCCAATTGATACCCAGACTTATAAAATAACTCACAATTAAAATCTAGCAATAACAACTAGAAGTGATAAATCAGAGATTGTTGTAGTTGATCAGTGACACAAACATTAATGTATGTGCACGCTCTGAGTACAGTCAGATTAATGTCTTTCCATTGGAAATCCAAGACCATCATGAAGGTTGAGAACTGATCAGAGAGATTGCAGAAAATTAGAAATAGCGATTGGACAACTTGGATTATAAGGAAAGATTTAGGGAATTGAGCAGTCCTTTCACTTTAAGATTTTGAAAGAGGAGACATTTGTCTAAATCTGAGTTGTGTGAGTCTGTGAGTTTGTTGGAGGGATTTCCAATATGAAGACTGGTGAGATTTCTCATTGTATCTTTCCAAACTCACCTCGTTAACTATGTACCCATATGGTATCCATCATCTGCTATTCCCAGAAGAAATTGTCACTCAGCTATGCTTACACCAAGGTCATCTTTAAAAGCTGGTTGTGCACCTGGACAAGCTCTATCAGTCCAAAACTATTCTGTATGATTCTTCACTTTTACCCTGGACATGGCAAACAAGGGGTATTTCAGAACCCTGTGTAACCTGCTGGATGGGCTGGCACGAGGAGGGTTTTCCTCTTCCCCTGGGACCACCACACTAGACCACGCCTGTGCTGCTCTGAGGTTTCCACCCAGGCTAAAGCAGTCTCTGCCTTCTGGAGGAATGCACAGCACCTTAGGAAGAAAGTCAGTGACTTTCTCTGGATCAAGACAAGGTTACTAGACCCCTGCAATGAGGAAGAAGGCGAGCCTGACAAAGAGGAACCAACAGTGATGATGACTTTGCTGAGGAAGACGGGCCTGAGAAAACTTGACAGCAGTTAGGTTTGAGGCTGGTTGATTTTGCATTACAACTTGTGGATGCTTGGAACTATGAGCCAGATATGGTGCAGGGGCGTTCTTATCCTCAAGGCAATGCCTGGTTTATAACTTCAAACGTTAAACTGCTTTGTTTGGCATAAATCCTAAGTGACCTTTCTCCTCTTTGCATCAATATCCTGTTATTGCGTAGATCTTTAACACACCACAAACAGGTGCAGCAAATAATGCAGAAAGCTAATGGAATGCTAGCCTTTATATCTAGCGGACTGAAGTTTAAGGACACAGTAGCTGGACTATTTCTTTTCTAATTTTTTTCTGTTTCCTAAGAATTTGATCTTAAGTATCTGTACATAGTACTTTTGTACCTAAGATGGTGCTGTGATGCAGCTACTGTAAACTTTTCACTGTACTCATTTGTCACGCACGTGGAGTACTGTGAACATCACATATTTGGAAGTATATTTGGCTTTGAAGTGAGTATAACATGAGTTCACAAGAACGATACCTGAACTTTAGAGGTTATGAGGAGAAATTATACAAATTAAGCCTGTTTTGTCTAGAACTTAGAAGGTTAAGGGGTGGTCTGTTCAATGTATTCAAGACAAAAGCCGGAAAAGATAGGGTAGATAAAGATAAACTATTTCCTCTGGTTGGAGATTCTAGAACTAGGGGCACAGTCTGAGAATTAAGGCCAGGCTGTTCAAGAGAAGTGTTAGGAAACGTTTTTACTCATAAAGGGCGGGAGAGGTTTGGAACTGTCTTCCACAAAGGGCAGTGGATGCTGGATCAGTTATTAATTTTAATAACTTATAATTAACTTAATAACTAATTAAATTTAAGATCGATACATTTTTGCTGAGCAAGGTATGGGCCAAAGGCCATATATGGAATTAGGCCATGATCTCATTGAACAGCAGAAAGATTCGAGTTACTGAATGGCCTAATCATGTCCCTATGTTTCTATGTTCAGTTTTCTGGCCCGCAAATCAGTATGGAGTTATGCAGGACTACATAGTTGTTGTGCTTACCAGTTTGCAAGGGTCATTCCTTTATCATTGAGATGTAGAGGATTGAACGATGCTGATTGACTTCCAAAACCCTAACATTTAGCTTAACTTCCTACTTTACGTTCCTTCCAGAGTGCAGCAGTGACCGAACCTCAGTACACTTTGCGTTCTTTCACCTGATCATATGTGAACATGTACAGTTATCGTCGCCATACAAGGTGGTTTACAAGGCAAATATAGTCAGACATCTTGACAGATTTAAAAGGCCATTGGACAGTCTTACAAATTGTTTCGAGTGTCCTCCTGTACAGAAGGTTCTCACTGTGCTTCTAAAATGATTCACTGCTCTTTGCATTCAGTCTTTAAGATCTTCTTTAAATGTATAAAAAAGATGACAGAGACAACAGTGAACACAGATCTCTTTAGATTGAAGCTAGTGAAATGATGATGAGAACCAGGAAGTGGCATAGGAGTTGTATAAATACTTTGTATCAGTCTTCACGGTAGAAGACATGAATAGCATTCCAAAAAATATTACATAATCAAGGGACAAAAAGGGGACAGGAAATAAATGCAATAACTATCACTAGAGAAAAAGTCCGAGTGAAACTCATGGGCTAAAGGCTGATGAGTCCCCAAGACCTTGGCTTGTATCCTAGGATATTAAGGAATATAGCCACAGAGCTTGCAGATGTATTGTAGTAATCTTGCAAGAACCTTTGGATTCTAGAAATGTCACGAAGGATTAGAAAATTCTCAGTGTAACAACTTTATTTAAAACGGGATTCAGCAAACTGGTAACTAAAGGACAGTTAACATTCATTGGGAAAATGTTAGTCTGTTACAAATTTTGGAAAAGCAGACCACTTAGGAATACATAATATATTCAAACACAGTCAACAGGGCTTTATGAAGGAGATGTCATGTATGACAAATTTATTATAATTCTTTGAGGAGGAATAGATAAAGGAAAATCAGTAGATGTAATCAATTTGGATTCCCAAAAGGAATTCAATAAGGTTACCCACATGAAGTTATCTGATGAGAGCCCATGGTATTGGATTAGTTTTTAGCGTGGAGAGAGGATTGGATAACTAATAGAAGAAAGTGAATTAGGATGAAGGGGGCATTTTCAGGATGGTTACCTGTAGCTAGCGGATTGTCAATGGGATCAGTGCACAAGCAATAATTATTTACAGTATAAACTCTTCACTTAAATGAGGGAAATGAAAGTACTATCACCAAGTTTGCAGGTGACACAAAAATAGTAGGAAAGTAAGTGGTGAGGATGATACAAGGGACTGAATCTTACATTTTTTGGTTAAATCTGAGTTGTGTCTATTCTTTTGGAGCATTATTCATTGCGTGGCCTCAAGAGTTTTCCTGCCATGTTTTACCAAACTCATTGATTACCAACAATGTCCCTATGGCATCCTGATTTTTGCCCATGTTGCCGCATGCCACTGCCACAGCCACACACCACTCAGCTGAGATAAGATCATAAGATCATAAGACATAGGAGCAGAAATTAGGCCATTCAGCCCGTCGAGTCTGCTCCACCATTCAATCATGGCTGATAAGTTTCTCAACCCCATTCTCCTGCTTTCTCCCCATAACCCTTGAACCCCTTGATAATCAAGAACCTATCTATCTCAGTCTTAATTGTACACAATAGTCTGGTCTCCACAGCCATCTGTGGCAGTGAATTCCATAGATTCACCACTCTCTGGCTGAAGAAGTTTCTGCTTATCTCCATTCTAATAGATCTTCCCTTTACTCTAAGGCTGTGCCCTTGGGTCCTAGACTCTCCTACCAATGGAAGCATCTCCCCAACATCCACTTGGTCCAGGCCATTCAGTATTTTGAATGTTTCAATTAGATCCCCCCTCATCCTTCTAAACTCCAATGAGTATAGTCCCAAAGTCCTCAAACGTTCCTCATATGTTAAGCTTTCCTTTCCTGGGACCTTTCTCGTAAACCTCCTCTGAACCTGCTCCAGGGCCGGTCCATCCTTCCTGAGATATGGGGCCCAAAACTGCGCACAATACACCAAATGTGGCCTGACCAGAGCCTTATAGAGCCTCAGTAGTACATCTCTGCTTTTATATTCAAGTTAACATCACCATCCCTTGTGCCTGTGCCATCTTTGTAAGGTCATTGTGCATGTAGACAAGCATGGCACTCTGATGTTACTTCTCATTGGTGTTTGTCATGGAACAGCAACCACAAGGACACACTGCTTCCAGCACACGTGGCTGATATTCGTCTGCACGTACAATAACCATTTTCTAACCTGGTCATTGTCGAAACACCGGTCTATATACCTTTCTTTATTCATTCATGGGTTGGGGGCATTGCTTTAGGCAGCATTTATTGCCCATTCCAGTTGCCCAGAGGGCAGTTGAGAGTCAACCACATTGCTGTGGGTCTGGAGTCACATATAGGCCAGACCAGGTAAGGATTGCAGTTTCCTTCCCTAAAGGACATTAGTGAACCATGAGTTTTTCCAATAATCAGCAACGGATTCATGATTGCCACTAGATTCTTAATTCCAGTTATTTTTTATCGGATGCAAATTCCATCATCTGCTGGAATGTTATCAGGGTCTCTGGATTAATAGTCCAGTGATAATACCACTAGGCCATCGCCTCCCGATACTTCATCTATTCATGGCTACATCCCATCTAAACATCTAAGTTCTTGATACTCTGTTCCCAATCCAACAGGTGAATATCACACATAGTGAAATGATCAGGCAACTACAACAACAAACGTTTCTCATCTACAGGAAGCAAATGAGAACACAAACAAAGCCAATCGGATATCAGTATTATGAACAATGATTACTTTAGTAATTAATGTGCTTTTTTTATAATTAATGCTGCGACCATTCCTGCATCTCTGAAAATTTGGATAATCATAGAATCTCAACAGTGTGGAAACAGGCCATTTGGCCCAACAAGTCCACACCGCCCCTCCAAAGAACATCCCACCCAGCCCATTCCCCTACTCTGATTTCCCATGTCTAACCCACCCAACCTAAACATCCCTGGGAGCTATTGGCAATTTAGCACCTACCCTACACACCTTTGGACTATAGGAGGAAACCCATGCAGACACAGGGAGAATGTGCAAACTCCACACAGATAATCACATGAGGCTGGAATTGATCCTGGGTCCCTGGTGCTGTGAGGCAGCAGTGCTAACCACTGAGCCACCGTGCTGTCCCAATCGTAATCATATCTATGCATTAGCAGATCCACTATCTCTGTAGTTATCTCTTTCTTAACCCTAGGTTCAGGCCATTGGGTGGAAGGGATTTGTTGGATTTTCCTCTTCAAGTTTCTCAAATACTGCTTCATTGCTGAGTTCAATCATTTAAATTTACAAAAAAAAAAAACCAGGAAATCAGAATCTGACAAAAATCATACTAGACTCAAAATGTTGACTGTTTCTCGCTCCAGATGCTGCTAGACATCTTGGATTTTGCTCGAACTTTCCATTTTTGTTTTATGCCTAAATTTCCTGATTATTTTTATTCTGATTTTTTTAGCTTCTAGTTTATTCTATATTTCCAGTAGGCTTCTCTGCCTGACATTGTTAATTCAGTACAATATATTAATCCGTTACCTCTATTTCCTTATTTTCCCGTGATGAATTCTCCAATACCTGTTTACAAGGGCCTTTTGGTACTGGTTTCCTTTTATTTACTCACAAAAGCACGGGCAATCTGATTTTGTGTGTGTCTGCTTCTTTAGTGAGCCATGAATGGGTTATTCCTGCTGAGTTTTAGATATTGAGTGAAATATTTTGAATGATTTCTTTACATTTTTTCACTATTTATTTATAACTGTATCTTTTAATCAGCATAGCCAGTCGACCCAGTTCTCCCTCCATATCCATGCAATTGGCTCTGTTTGTAATTCTTAATTGAGATTGGAGTTCAAATTCATTTTCAAATGTAACGCGATATTCAATGTTACAATCACTATTTCCAGTGGCTCTTTTACAATGACATTGCTAATTGACCATGTCTCATTGCATATTACTAGATTTAAAATAGTTTTCTGCTAACTCATCTTTGAGACCTCCCTTGCCAATTGCCCTGTCCTAGTCTATATGAAGCTAATGGATAGTCCCTCCAGGACAGAGCATTCCTCCTCCTTGGTACAGAAAGCACAACATCAGGCAACTAAATGTCTGAGCCAGGCAAAACAGTGGAGCAGGACCTTCAAACTTCTGAGTGGGGCCACAGCCTCCCATTCGGTCCCAACTGTGGAGTGTGGTGTATAGTTTGGGTTCCGTATTATTAAAAGGCCCAAATAGGCACTGGGGAGAATACAAAAAAGATACATGAAAAAAACAGCAGAAATATTTATCGGGTCAGGATGACCAGGCTGGGTCTCTCGTATCTTGAAAAGAAAAGGCTGCGGGATGGCCTAAAAGGGAACTTTAAAACTGTTGAACAGTTTGAGAGAGGAAGCAGAGAGAGTGTGTGTCCAGTTGTGGGAAGAAACAAAACTGGAAACCATCAATAAAAGACAGCCATTATGATTTGAAATCCTAAATTCAGAAGGAACTTACTTACCGGGAGGCAAATGGTTGGATGGATTTGTGGAAAGTCTAAATGAAAAAGAGAGTAAACAATAATTCCAGTAGCTGGAAGGAGTGAGGGTGGAAGAATACACAAATGGAACATAACCACCAGCATGGTTTCGCTGGCCTACAGGGCCTGTTTCTATAATTCTTTGAAAATTGATCTCTTGGGTTATAAAATGTTGCCCAAAATGTTCATCAGACAGTCAACCTCAACAGTGAGCAGCCTGGATTTACAATTACCTCCAACACCCAATATGCAGTTGTCAGCTGAGAGTCACGTTGCTGTATCTTACCACAAAGACTGGTCTTTCTCAATGTCTTCCTTACGTTCCTCTATGGCATCTGCAAGAGCCCGACTAATGGGAAATCCTTCTTTGGCAAGTTTGATGCTTGGCTCAAATAACTGTTTCCATGGTAACCGTCCATGTCTTTGATGTGCTAATTGGTATCCTCGGATTTCACCGGGAACTGCTATGGACAGTCCTCCTGTCGGTAGGTTCAAAATTAAACAACAAGCATGTTCTTAAAATGATACCCTTCCAGTTCAGTGCATTGATTTACCAGTCGTCTGGTCATGTTTATGTCACGGATTAATGATTAGACCGAATGAAGAACTTGGTTATTTCAATTGTTAAGATATTCTGAATTAACCAGAGCTTTCACCTTGGTTCAGAGATAAAAGGTACTGCAGATGCTGGAGAATCCGAGATAACAAGGTGTGGGGCTGGATGAACACAGCAGGCCAAGCAGCATCATAGGAGCAGGAAAGCTTGACGTTTCGGGCCTAGACCCTTCATCAGAAAGGGAGTGGAATGTCTCATCCTGGGAGCAGATGCGGCGGAGGCGAAGGAATTGGGAATAGGGGATGGCATTTTTGCAGGAAGGTGGTTGGGAGGAGGTGTATTCCAGGGAGCTGTGGGAGTCAGTGGGCTTGAAATGGACGTTGGTTTCTAGGTGGTTACCCGAGATGGAGACAGAGAGGTCCAGGAAGGAGAGAGAAGTGTTGGAGATGGTCCAGGTGAACTTCAGGTTGGGGTGGAAGGTGTTGGTGAAGTGGATGAACTGTTCAAGCTCCTCGTGGGAGCACGAGGCGGCGCCAATACAGTCATCAATGTAACTGAGGAAGAGGTGGGGTTGATTTCTGATGAAGGGTCTAGGCCCGAAACGTCAAGCTTTCCTGCTCCTATGATGCTGCTTGGCCTGCTGTGTTCATCCAGGCCCACACCTTGTTATCTCGCTTTCACCTTGGTATTAACTTCTGATGCTTCACAGAATGTATCGAGATAATGTTGAACAATGTTCAACATTGTTCGTGACTCCTCATGTACTGCATCATGACCTTGATAATGTCCAGGCTGGACAGCCAATTGGCAAGTAACATTCAGGTCACACAAGTGCCAAGCAACAATCATCTCCAACAACTATTGCCCCTTGATATTCAATTGCATTCCCACTGCTGAGTGTCCCACTATCAACATCCTGGGGGTTTCCATTTACCAGAAGCATATACATACCATATACATACAGCAACTACAAGAACTGATCAGACGTTAGGAATCCTGCAGCATTAACTCAACTCTGATTTTCAGCACCTTTTCAACATCTACAAGGGACAAATCAGGAGCACAATGGAATATTCCCCACTTGCCTGGATAAGTGCAGTTCCAGTAATACCCAAGAAGCTTGACACCATCCAAGACAAAGCAGCCCGCTTGACTGGCACCACACCCACAAACATTCACTCCTCCATTAATGAAGCTCAGTCACAGCCGTGTGTACGATCTACAGGATGAGGTGTGAGATTGCGAACTATACAGTAAATGGAAAAGCCCTGGGGAAAATTGATGCACAGAGAGATATAGGTGTTCAGATCCATTGTACCCTGAAGGTGGCAACGCAGGTCGATAGAGTGGTCAAGAAGGCATACGGCATGCTTTCATTCATCGGACGGGGTATTGAGTACAAGAGTTGGCAGGTCCTATACAGTTGTATAGGACTTTTGTTCGACTACATTTGGAATACTGCGTACAGTTCTGGTCGCCACATTACCAAGAGGATGTGGATGCTTTGGAGAGGGTGCAGAGGAGGTTCACCAGGATGTTGCCTGGTATGGAGGGCGCTAGCTATGAAGAGAGGTTGAGTAGATTAGGATTATTTACATTAGAAAGATGGAGGTTGAGGGGGGACCTGATTGAGGTCTACAAAATCATGAGAGGTATAGACAGGGTGGATAGCAAGAAGCTTCTCCCCCCTCTCACCCCAGAGTGGGGGACTCAATTACTAGGGATCACGATTTCAAGGTGAGAGGGGAAAAGTTTAAGGGAGATATGCGTGGAAAGTTCTTTATGCAGAGGGTGGTGGGTGCCTGGAACACGTTGCCAGCGGAGGTGGTAGAGGCGGGCACGATAGCATCGTTTAAGATGCTTCTAGACAGATACATGAATGGGCAGGGAGCAGAGGGATACAGATCCTTGGAAAATAGGTGGCAGGTTTAGATAGAGGATCTGGATCGGCGCAGGCTTGGAGGGCCGAAGGGCCTGTTCCTGTGCTGTAATTTTCTTTGTTCTTTGTTCTGGCTCTGGCATGCCAAGTGATCTGGATGGCCTCATGCATGATTCAAAGAGTTGATACAATAGAGAGTCATCATTTACTATGAGGGAAATTAAACACAAAAGTAGGGGAGGTCATTTGTACAAGGTATTGGTGAGACCACACACACACACACACACACACACGCACACACGCACACACACACACAACAAAAACAGAAGTTGCTGGAAAAGCTCAATAGGTCTGGCAGTATCTGTGAAGAAAACAATCAGAGTTAATGTTTTGGGTCTGAGGAACTTAGGAAGGGTCACCGGACTTGAAACATTAACTCTCGATTTTTTTTCTTCACAGATGTTGCTGAGCTTTTACAGCTACTTCCGTTTTACAGCATGATTTACAGCATTTGCAGTTCTTATCATTTTCATTCTGCCTCGCCCTGAGATCTCATCGCAGCTGATGCTGCTGGTCTTACAGAGAGAACAATATATTTTCAGAGGCCACTGGGAGCTGCACAGCATCACAGGTTGTAACAGCGTGAGAAGCAGTACTGGCAGCATGAGATTGCAGGGGGGCAGAATGGGGTTCTGGTGGATCAGAATGAAGGGCAGAGGGATAGATTTCAGGCCAACCTCCTGACACCACCCCTTAGATTGGGGCAAATGGAAGTCTCCCTCTGACCTGGCAGGCAGACAGTCCTGGGAATCCATCAGCAAAACAGACACCTATCTCACCTGCTGTGAGATAACAAAGTGTAGAGCTGGATGAACACAGCAGACCAAGCAGCATCAGAGGAGCAGGAAGGCTGACGTTTCGGGCCTAGACCCTTCTTCTAGGCCTGAAAC
>JAHRHZ010000119.1:2201839-2224212 GCA_024137785.1 Ginglymostoma cirratum | reverse complement strand
GTTTCAGGCCTAGAAGAAGGGTCTAGGCCCGAAACGTCAGCCTTCCTGCTCCTCTGATGCTGCTTGGTCTGCTGTGTTCATCCAGCTCTACACTTTGTTATCTCAGATTCTCCAGCATCTGCAGTTCCTACTATCACCTGCTGTGAAGGCAGGTAATCAGACCAGTGCCTGGCTGAGGCCCCAAAATGATGGTTAATTGACAACTTAAGGCCCTTTAATTGGTGACATGTTGGGAAGGTTGCCCACAAATCTTAGAACTTGATTACTCAGCCGGTGGCAAAGGGGTGGTGTCTCGCCAGAGATACTCAACTTTTACAGAGGGGGAAAGAATCCGCCCAAAGAATCCATTGTTCAACAGGATTACAACTTATTTTGGGAAAGCTGGAGGCTCCCACAGTGACTTTACTTAATGAGAGATGAAACTTATCAACCAGAAGCTCTCAGCTTTGACCCATGGTCTGCACAGGGGTAGCCAGATCTCAGTCAATGCAGAAATACTGATGCTGTAATCATTCTCAGGACCCTAGGTTTCAAATAGGCTAAACCAGGTACTCTCTGCTGATCATCACCCAGTAATTGCTCCCAGTTAAATAAGCTGCTGACATGGACTGCCAATATATCAATAACACGTGAATTATACAGATTTTTGAACGTTATCCGAAGACTCCCCTGAGTGAACCCAAAGAAAGCAATCAAAGCTTTAAGTAGAAATGGAAAATAGGGAAAAAGCAGCTTATCTCAGCCAGCTTTTGGAATCCCGTAGCATTTTCGTCAGAAACCTGGTTCTTTTAAATTTAAGCTTCACTAAGCAGGAGTGAAGTAGGTGTCAGCAGGAATATACTGATTTTTGTTCTAATGATTACCTTTGCGAGAAGCTTCATCTGTTCTATTGATAAACATATCCCTTGATGCATTAGCTGGGGCCACTTCTCTGGAATTAATGGTTTCTACTTGTCCTGAAAAATAAGCGGTATCAAATCATAAGATTACATTACAGATGAAATTTCATGTTAAGCATCCACAGCAAAAGTTAGCGTGCAACGTAAGAAAATGGGACCCTCACCTATCAATCTGCATCAAAACGTAGCGAAGGTGATTTTAACCCTAAATGCCCAACTAAAAAAAAAGTGAAAATCACCAAGGTTATTTACCTGCTGTCAAGATGCAGAAAATCAACAACTATGATTTTCTTTATGCAGACATCTGGATGGCAAGGACATTTCCCAAATACATATTCAGGTTTAAACAGAAAGAATTGTTGTGGCTTTCTCTTCAGGCCATAGGGAATCAGGATCTACAGGAAAGGAGTCCAGGCCTAAACAGGTAGTTTATTTTCTTTCCTCTGTACGTCCAGGAGGGGAAAGAATCCTTCTTTAAGCCTAGCAGAGAACAAGTTAATGCTCCTGCCCCAGGAGCTCTCCCCCATCTCTGCCTCCTAAACCTCCTCCCTACTGCCCTGACTGCAGTGAAAGATTCACTGTTTCAAGGTACTGTTTTGATGAGCACAAAAAGCCATCACATCTGGCCATTGGTTATCCCTGAACCAATCCGGTGACAGTTATTGCTGTTTGGGAGAACCTGCTGCTGTGTCTCTGAAAATGTAGTAAATACACTTCACAAGTAATTCATTGTAAAGTGTTTTAAGACCTCCAGATATTGTGTATGATACTATATAAAGGCAGGTCCTTTCTTTTCTAAGACAACAAGGTGTAGAGCTGGATGAACACAGCAAGCCAAGCAGCATCAGAGAAGCAAAAAAGCTGACGTTTCGGGTCTGGACCCTTCTTCAGAAAATTTCTTTTCTAACTTGAGTTTCAAATATATCATTGTACATTGTCGAGTCAAGATCCTGGAATTATTGAACGTATAACCATCCCTAAAGCACTCAGGGATAGGTGGAAATGCAGTCTTATCCATGTTTCACCCATCATAAGAGTGCATGAAAAATATTGGGGTTGAGTTTCCAGATTAAAATTTGGCCAAGAAGGCAACCAATTTCATGTCTTTGTTACTCAAAATTTTTAAAAATTCATTTATTTAACCTGTTTTTCTAATTGACCTGTTCAGAGATTTTATCATAAACTTCTGGTGCAGGTGGGACTTGAAACTGGGTCTCTCAGTCCAGGGTACAGACACTACCACTGTGCTACAAGAGGGAGCCTAGTCACTCAATTATGGCAAGGTTATCAAGTGAAAGCACCTAATACCATATCGAATGGCCTGGTAGAGAGGCTTAGTGGCACGCTGAAACTGATTCTCATACTTTGTACAAATAGTGTCAAGAGCATTGTCATTGCTTTGACTGGGACAGAGGAAGGTACCAAAAATCTTGAAAATTCTCATCATTTTAATTACAATAATGCTGTTGACTGCATGGAATGTCAACTGGCTGGGAAACCTGATTAAGGAAAAATGCTGATGAGTAAAATTTGTAAGCCACGACTCCAATACTACTCAGAAATCTCCACAGATTTGCAGCAACGTTTGATGAGTTATGTTCACCAGTGTCCTGCACTGCTGAATGAGGATATCACGGACCAATTTTTGCTTTTTAGCAAAGCTAGCACATATTTGCATGTCCACTATTAAATCCTCTGTAAAATGGGTGCAGCATGCAAGAAATCACTTTGAAATTTGAGTCCTGCCTTCCCAGTATTCATGGGGAAGTGACAAAATGTTGGTATCATTCAGTTCTTTGGATGGCTCCTGTCTGCAATTGTTCCCATTTTTCTTTGGAAGCCATAGCATCAGTAGTAGATGATTGGTAATGGTGATCGTGACTCTAATAGAACATAGAATATAGAACATTACAGCGCAGTACAGGCCCTTCGGCCCTCGGTGTTTCTCCGACCTGTGAAACCAATCTGAAGCCCATCTAACCTACACTATTCCATTATCATCCATATGTTTATCCAATGACCATTTAAATGCCCTTAAAGTTGGCGAGTCTACTACTGTTGCAGGCAGGGCATTCCACGCCCTTACTACTCGATTGTCATAAAAGCACGTTTGGTTTAACCGTGATCATTTGAGAGGGAAATCTGCTGTCATTAGCTGGTCTGATCTATGTGATTTGCCATTCGGTTGTATCAAATCACTACACATAACTGTAATAAAACTAAAAGCCAAGGACCACCTATCATCACACAGTGGGAATATGCATCCCAGGCAACTCCGCAAAAACCTCTTCACCAACATCTGGAAACTTGTGTAAAAATTGGACAGGTGTTCCAGAACAGTTGAACACCAGCCTGTTGTGGAGGGAATGAATGTTGCGGCTAAAGAATGCAGAATTCCTAGCCTCTGACCATCCCTTGTAGCCGCAGTATTTATGACTGGTCCAGTTCATTTTCTGGTCAGTGGTAACCTGCAGGATGCTTATAGATATGTCTTTCAGACTTGAATCATCTGCAACATATCGTTTTTGTTTTATTCAAGGTGGCACGGACTTGTGTGCCTCAATCTTGTTAACTGGCTCTTCATGTGGCATCTTGTGAAATGCTTTTTAGTAATCAATATAGATATCATCATCCTATTCCCTTTCTTCATTATTCTGTCAAAAATATCGATTAGATTAACCATATAACAGTCTGCATCTTACAAATCCACGCTCTTAATTAAGTCAAAGCTCTTGAAGTGTCTGTTTTGTATCCCCCATTTATGATTTCTAAAATCTTACCCACTAGTGTTGAGCTTACTAGCCTGTAGTTCCTAAAAATGTCCTTCCTTGCATCTTTCTTCAACAAGAGTTTCACATTTGCCAAGTTTCTAAACCTCTAATACCAGGGGCCATGCATTTAAGGTGAGGGGGGAAAGTTCAAAGCAGATGTGAGGGGCAAGTATTTTTACACAGAGAGTGATAGGAGTCTGGAACGCACTGCAAGGGGTGGTGGTGGAGGCAGATATTATAGGGTCATTTAAGGGACTTTTAGATAAGCACATAAATATGCAAGAAATGGAGGGATATGGATCAAGGGAAGGCAGAAGGGATTAGTTTAATTTGGTGTCATGTTTGGCCCAACATTGTGGGCTGAAGGGCCCATCCCTGTGCTGTACTGAACTATGTTCTGTGTTCTAAGAGAAGCCTTTCCTTCAGCTACCTGTTATGTAAGCCTTTGAGAAGAGTCAATCTATCCATTATAAACAGAACTGACCTTTCCAATAAACACTGCTTGTGAATTTTCATCCCATCCATTACCTTTACTATCTCTATATCATCAATATTTTGTCAAAATCCTCTACATTAGTTATCAATCACATAAGATATCATCAAATACCCTTGTCCAGTGCCTCCAACCATTGAGATCACCCTCTTTGTCCCTATAAGGCTATATACCAACTTTTATTACCAACTTACTATATACATGTTGGGAGAAGATTTTTGTATTTAGGTTCACTTGCATTCTTTTCTCATACTGTCTTTTTGCCAGTCTTTCTTTTTCTTCAATTCTCCACTCAACCTATTGTTTTGACCTGGTTCTTTCTTGAAGAATTCATCAGATATGCACTTTACACACTGTTTTACTTCATCATATTTTTTTATTTCCCTCATCATCCAAAGAGCACAGGCTTTGGTTTGCTTACCTTTCACCTTTGTTGGAATATACCTAACTTTTAGGTGCAACATCTCGTCAATGTCACCAACTGTTCTG
This sequence comes from Ginglymostoma cirratum, assembly GCA_024137785.1. NCBI lineage: Eukaryota > Metazoa > Chordata > Chondrichthyes > Orectolobiformes > Ginglymostomatidae > Ginglymostoma > Ginglymostoma cirratum. The sequence goes on along the minus strand of JAHRHZ010000119.1, from coordinate 2,219,560 downwards.
TTGCAGTTTCTCGTGTCAGGTTTCTGTTCCATTTTACCCTGGCTAGTTCTTGTCATGTCTCATCGAAAATTACTCTCTTCGAAGTTAGAAGCTGTACTTTAGATGCTGTGGTTGGTCCACTTGCTGAGCTGATTCATTAGTTTGCAGACGTTTCATTACCCTGCTGGGTAACATCATCAGTGCAGCCTCCGATGAAGCACTGTTGTATTTTCCTGCCTGATATTTAAACCCCAGAGTTTAAATAGCAGGGGGGAAAACACAACTCTGCTTCATTTGAGGTTGCACTGATGATGTTACCCAGCAGGGTAATGAAACGTCTGCGGAACAATAAACCAGCTCAGCGAACCAACCAATCACAACATCCACAACCCAAGCTACAAATCTGCTCAAGAACGTTGTACTTTAGATTATTCCTTGCTCTTCTCCATTTCTGATCCAAATCTTAGGAAATGATGATCACTTTTCTAATTGCTCCCCACATGGACTCTGGTCCACTTCATTTCCCAACACTAGATCGAGCAATATATCCTTCCCAGTTGGAAAGCGAACGTATTGGTCAAGGAAGTTCTTCTGAAAGCATTTCAGAAATTCCTAATTGTTATCCTTTTCTTCTCACATTATTCCAACTAATAATAGGATCATTGAAATGCTCTAATACCACCATTCTATTCCATTCTGCAGAAAAGTCATACCTGACTTGAAACATTGGGTGGAATCTTATAGGGATCTGGGCGATGTGGTGTTTGGCAATATGTATGGCAGAATTAGACGAGAAATCCAGCATGGTTTATCTCGATATTGTGAGCATCTCACTCCAACTTTTATGATTGAACAAGTGATGTGGTGAGACTCCCCCCAGGCAGCAGCGAGTTGCCAGTTACTGCTGGTTTAACATTTTAATAAAGGCTCAAATCGCCTCATTAATATTCAGCTTTCTATTTTAGCAAATTCAACAAAGAAGGAAGGGTCGCCAGAACTGAAACGTTAACTCTGATTTTACTTCACAGATGCTGCCAGACTTGCTGAGCTTTCCCAGCAACTTCTGTTTTTGCTCCTGATTTACAGCATCCGCAGCTCTTTTGGTTTTTATTTAGCAAATATCAAGACAACTTGACATAGAATGGACAGTGGGTATCTGGCTGATTCAGCTCGTCACTTGCTCTGAATGATCTCCATGTTGTGTACGGCAAAACTACAGCTCAGGGCACCATACAGGACACACACACAGCCCTCACCCGCAGTGTGTGCCAACACACCACAACTATCGGTGCAACTCTACTCAACCAGGAAACACCAAGACTGGTTTGATAAGAATGATCAGGAGATCCAGGAACTATTAATCTGGAAGTGCACGGCATTTCTGACTATAAAACAGCAGCCACACTTGGAAGAGAAAAGGTGGGCCTACAGGCAGCTGAAGGCAGAGGTACAAAACCAAACCCGCGACATAAAGAACAGGCAGTGGTTGGAGAAAGCACTGGAGGCCCGAGGCTTATAGAGGAACTGTAGTGCTGTGATCATACACCCTTTGCTTTTCAACTTGTAACAGCTAATTGTGACCTTAAAGATATCTTCTGTTTCCAACACTATAATGTTGATGATGCCGCCTCCTTTCCTTCCCTTGTATCTTTTCTATGCACTGTATCTGTGATTATTAATATTGAGTTCTCATCATTTTTCAGCTGTATTTCCTTTATTGCCAATGTATCATAATCCCTTGGAACTCGCCTACTTTATTCACACACTTTTTTACATATGTCCGCGTTAGTGACTGAGTGGCAGTCGAGTGGGAATAATTCTAGCTGTCTGTGACATTAACTTCGACTCCGATTTCCTTGCCCATATCTAATCTGTTGCCATGGAACTTCATTGGACCTGGAGTCTATGTTGAGGACTCCCAGGGCAACTCCCTCCTGACTGTATACCACTGTGCCCCCATCTCTGTTGGTTCTGTCCTATCGATAGGACAGAACATTGCCAGGATGATGATGGTTGTGTCTAGCACTTTGCCTGTAAAGTATGATTGTGTGAGTTGACAGTTCTCCCAATTTTGTTACAAATACCGAATGTTGGGAAGGAGCACTTTGCAGGGATTGAGCGAATGCTGCGCTATTAACATTTCCGGTGCTGAGGGCAATGCTGGTACATCCAGTTTTATTCATAGAATCCCTACAGTGTGGAAACAGGATATTCGGCCCAACAAGTCCACACCACCCTTCCGAAGAGCATCCTACCCAGACCCATTCCCCTAATTTCCCATGTCTAACCCACCTAACCTAAACATCCCTGGGCACTATGGGCAATTTAGCATGGCCAATCCACCTAGCCTGCACACCTTTGGACTGTGAAGGAAACTAGAGCACCCAGAGGAAACCCACACAGACAAGGGGAGAAAATGCAAACAGTCGCCTAAGGCTGGAATTGAACCCAGGTCCCTGGCGCTGCGAGGCAGCAGTGCTAACCACTGAGCTGCCATGCTGCCCTTTTCAACTTTTCTGTAAACATTTGGTGCAACTGAGTGGCTTGCTGGGCTATTTCAAACGGTACTTAAGAGTCAAATGCATATTTTGCATCTGAATATCACATGTGAGAATGGCACATTTCCTCCCCCAAAGGGATTAATGAACTAGTCTGATCGTTTCACAGTCATGTTTCATGTGAGAATCATTAACCAAGATAGTACAATTTACCAAAACATGCATAATTGGAGAAATTATCAACAATATTGAACATTTTATAACTTACCTTCGCATGAATCAGAATGACCACAAATTGAACAAATTAACAGGTAAATGATATTTCAACTGAAAAGGGTAAATTTAACTTTAAATAGTCAACACATCAAAGGTAAATTTTCTACATTCACAAGCATTCCTCTTTAGCATGGATGGCATTTTGTGACACAGTTCCACACTTGTTCTTTGTCTATGCAGAGTAGGACGGAAGTTCAATCTAACAACAGATTTCATCTCTGAGTTTCATGGGTCTAATTATCATTTGAAAGACATACTTCTACAACCTGCTGTCCCTTGGGTTATGACAATCATAGAAACCAAGAACAGTGCAGCACAGGAACAGGCCCTTCAGTTCACTAAGCTCATGGGACACAGGACAACTTCCTAAACTAAAATCCTTTTGCCTCCACTCTATCTGTATTTCTCTATTCCCTGCCTATTCATGTATCTGGAACAAAAAGTTTAGGGAGAGTTTAGGCTCTAAAATTATTGAACTCAATATTGAGTCCAGAAGGCTGTAGCGTCCACAAGCAGAAAATGAGGTGTTGTTCCTTCAGCTTGCGCTGGCCTACTCTCCATGTCCCAGCCTCCCACCCCACACACCAGGCCTTGTTACCACATAGCCTGCCACTACACACCCCCTGTTGTTAGTCACTAACAGTCCCCATTAACAACTATTCACCCTCCCAGCCTGATCGTTAGCAACTCCTTTGTCTGTCCAACTGTCTTTATCTCTCTTCGGGCTCTATCCTATTGTTTACTCCCTACCCCATCCACCTCCCTATTTTCTGCATATAAACTGACATTTTCCCAGCCACCATCAGTTCTGAGGAAGGGTCACTGGACCCGAAACGTTAACTCTGTTTTCTCGTCCACAGATGCTGCCAGACCTGCTGAGCTTTTCCAGCAACTTTGTTTCTGTTCCTGTCTTACAGCATCCGCAGTTCTTTTGGTTTTTATTCATGTACCTGTCAAGATGCCTCTTAACCATTGCTGAAGAAGGGTCCCCGAAATGTCAGCTTTCCTGCTCCTCTGATGCTGCTTGGCCTGCTGTGTTCATCCAGCTCCACACCTTGTTATCTCTTAAACATTGCTATTGTATTCACCTCCACCACCTCCTCTGGCAGCACATTTCAGTCACTTACCACCCTCTGTGCGAAAAACTTACCCTTCACATCTCCTCCAAACTTTGACTCCTTTACCTTTGAAAAATACCCTTCCTCTGCTACTCTCTGTCTTCTGTGACCAAACCAATCCTGCATCCATCTGACCAGCTCACTGTGGATTTTCTAAAAAATTATTTCTTTGTGGGATGTGGGTGTTGCTAGCTGGCCAGCATTCCTTGCACATCCCTAGTTGCCCTTGAGAAGGTGGTGGTGAGCTGCCTTCTTGAACCGCTGCAGTCCACCTGCTCTGGGTTGACCCACAATGCTATTAGGGAGGGAATTCCAGGATTTTGACCCAGCGACAGTGAGGGAACGGCAACATTTTTCAAAAACAGAATGGTGAGTGACTTGGAGGGGAACTTGGAGGGGTGGTGTTCCCATGCGTCTGCTGCCCTTGTCCTTGTAGATGGAAATGACCATGGGTTTGGAAGGTGCTGCCTGAGGATCTTTGGTAAATCTCTGCAGTGCATCTTGTAAATAATACACACTGCTGCTACTGAGCGTCGGTGGTGGAGGGAGTGGATGCTTGTGGATGTGGTGCCAATCAAGCAGCCGCTTTGCCCTGGATGGTGTCAAGCTTCTTGAGTGTTGTTGGGGCTGCACCCATCCAGGCAAGTGGGGAATATTCCATCACACTCCTGACTTCTGCCTTGTAGACAGTGGACAGGCTTTGGGGAATCAGCCCAGGGATTGTTCTCTGGGCCGTATGCAATATCTTGAATTTATAGGCAAAGTGGTAGAATGAATGTGGAGTTACAAACGGAGCAACGCGGCACCTACCTGTTTGTGCATTGTAAATGGTCATGAAGAAGCCTCCCCCGATCCCCATGCTGTGTGTGTTCATGAGTCCGACACAGAGCAAGCTGGCAATGACAGCATCCACAGCTGATGCATTCTGCTTCAGAATATCTCTGCAATAAAATCAGTGCGACATTTATAAACAGAGGAATAAGAGGAGGCCATTCAGACCATCGTGTTTGTTCTGCAAATCAATTAGCTCATAGTTAACCTTAACGCTAAAGTCTCTGTGATGAAATCAGTGTGCAATACTTAATTTGTCTATAGAGCTGTCGGGCATCAAGCTGCTTCGTGCTCTATGTCAACCTAAATAAATCACTGCCTCAATAACAAGGTCATGGGAAAAATATAATACTAAACGACATGAATGAGCAGATCCTAAGTTGTGACCCATACTGTACTGACATTGTTTCAAAAGTCCTTTTTATTTAATATTGCTTAGAGGACATAGGTTTTGAAGGATTGTGGAAATTTGATTTATTTCAACATTAGTGCAAACACTAAAATAAAAGGTAATTGAAAGTTCACTATGGACGTTGGGGATTTTTTTAAGAAGGTTTCCTAGAAGTCACCTGACTGCTGATAAGTAATTGTTTTGCTGTGGACTTCTGCTAGGATTTGTTTTTGAACAGTGGCCGGCTTAGAGAGGTTAATGTTTTATCTAGTTCAGTTGAATGGAAGCCTACTAAAAACAAAAACAGAAATTGCTGACTAAATTCAGCAGATCTGGCAGCATCTGTGCGAAGAAAGTAAAGTTATCATCACTGGACTCAGAGATAGTGGGAACTGCCGATGCTGGAGAATTTGAGATGCCAAGGTGTAGAGCTGGATGAACACAGCAGGCCAAGCAGCATCAGAGGAGCAGGAAAGCTGAGGTTTCGGGTCTGGACCCTTCTTCAGAATTGGGGGCGGGTGAGGGGATTCTGAAATAAATAGGGAGAAAGGCGGAGCCGGATAGAAGATGGATAAAGGAGAAGATTGGTGGAGAGGAGACAGACAGGTCAAGGAAACGGGGTTGGAGCCAGTAAAGGTGAGTGTACTTGGGGAGATACGGAGGGAATAGGTTGGTCCAGGGAGGATAGACAGGTCAAGGATGCGGGATGAGGCTAGTAGGTAGGAGATGAGGGTAGGGCTTGAGGTGGGAGGATGGGATAGGTGGGAGGACAGGTTAGGGAGGGGGGTACGAGCTGGGCTTGTTTTGGAATGCGGTCGGGGGTGGGGAGATTTTGAAGTTGGGAAATTCACATTGACACCATTGGGCTGCAGGGTTCCCAAGCGAAATATGAGGTATGTTCCTGCAACCTTTGGGTAGCATCATTGTGGCACTGCTGGAGGCCCAGGATGGACATGTCATCCAAAGAGTAGGAGGGGGAGTTGAAATGGTTTGCGACTGGGAGGTGCAGTCGATTGTCGTGAACCGAGCACAGGTGTTCCACAAAGCGATCCCCAAGCCTCCGCTTGGTTTCCCCGATGTAGAGGAGGCCACGTCAGGAACAGTGGATACAGTATACCACATTAGCAGATGTGCAGGTGAGCATCTGTTTGATCCGGAAGGTCTTCTTAGGGCCTGGGATGGGGGTGAGTGGGGAGGTGTAGGGGCAGGTGTAGCGCTTCCTGCGGTTGCAGGGAAAAGTGCTGGGGCTGGTGGGGTGTGTGGAGCGGACAAGGGAGTCACGGAGAGAGTGGTCCCTCCAGAAAGCAGATAAAGGTGGGGAGGGAAATATGTCTTCGGTAGTGGGGTCAGATTGCAGATGGCGGAAGTGCAGAAGGTTGATGTGTTGGTGGGGTGGTACATGAGGACGAGGGGGATTCTGTTTTGGTTATTATTGCGGGGATGGGGTGTGAGGGATGAGTTGTGGGAAATGTGGGAGACATGGTCGAGGGCATTTTTGACCACTGTGGAGGGGTCCTTGAAAAACGAGGACATCTGGGATGTCTGGGAGTGGAATGCTTCATCTCGGGAGCAGATGCGGCAGAGGCGAAGGAATTGCAAATAGGGGATGGCCTTTTTGCAGGAAGGTGGGTAAGAGACGTACTCTAGGTAGCCGTGGGAGTCGGTAGGCTTGAAATGGATATCGGTTTCCAGGTGGTTGCCAGAGATGGAAATGTAGAGGTCTAGGAAAGGGAGAGAGGTATCGGAGATGGTCCAGGTGAACTTAATGTTGGCTGGAAGGTGTTAGTGAAGTGGATGAACTGTTCGAGCTCCTCTTGGGAGCACGAGGCGGCGCTGATACAGTCATCGATGTAACAGAGGAAGAGGTGGGGGATAGGGCCAGTGTAGGTACGGAAGAGGGATTGTTCCACGTATCCTACAAAGAGGCAGGCATAGCTTGGGCCTGTGCGGGTACCCATGGCCACCCCCTTTGTCTGTAGGAAGTCGGAGGAATGGAAGGAGAAGTTGTTAACGGTGAGGACGAATTCAGCTAAGCGGATAAGGGTGTCAGTGGAGGGATTACTGGTCGGGCCTGTGGGACAGGAAGAAGCGGAGGGCCTTTAGGCCATCTGCATGAGGAATGCAGGTGTATAGGGACTGGATGTCCGTGGTAAAGATGAGGTGTTGGGGACCAGGGAATCGGAAGTTTACCACCTACATCCATGACACCACCCACGTCCTCTACCTCCTCCAAAACTTCCGATTCCCTGGTCCCCAACACCTCATCTTTACCATGGACATCCAGTCCCTATACACCTGCATTCCCCCAACCGCATCCCAAAACCAGCCCAGCTTGTCCCCGCCTCCCTAACCTGTCCTCCCGCCTCAAGCCCCACCCCCATCTCCTACCTACCAGCCTCATCACTGGACTCAAATTGTTTCTCCAGCAATTTTTGTTTTTGTTTTAGATTTCCACCTATAACCTCTTTAGTGACCGATGCTTCCCCACAACAGCCATCAAGCTAATAAACCCACAGTTACCTATTTCCTCCTCCTTGGTTATATTTACTATTTGCCGGTCTGATGGAAACTTTTCCCGATTTTAACAGGTTTTGGAAAATCAGCACCAGTGTATCTATTATCTTATCCATCACTTCTTCTCAGAGACCAGGATGTAGATGTATCCAGAGGCTTGTCATCTGCTGCTGCAGTAGTTTACTTCGTACTGCTTTCCTGGGGAGTGTAATTTCATTTAGTTCCTCTCCCCCTTCCACCTGCTGATTTATGGCTAATATTAGAATGTTTTTGGATCCTCTATAGTGAAGATAGAATCAAAATATTTGCTCATTTCAGCTGTCATTTCCTTATTATCTACGATTAGCTTCCCATTGTTGCTGTACAGAGGACAAACACTCACTTTCCATATCCTTTTCCTTTTAAATACATCACAGTCACAGAGTCAGACGGGTTCAACTCATCCCTGCTGACCACGTTTCCCAAACTAAACTAGTCCCATTTGCCTGCATTTGTTTGGCATCCCTCTAAACCTTTCTTGTTCCTGTACCTGTCCAGAAGTCTTCGAAATGTTGTAACTGTACCTGCATCTACCACTTCCTCTGGCCGTGCCTTCCAAATAATGACAACCCTCTGTGTGAAAAAGTTGCCTCTCAGGTTACTTTTAAACTTTTCGCCTCTCACCTTAAAATTATGCCCTCCAGTTTTGGACTTCCCTATGAATACCCTCGCTATTCACCTTATCTGTGCCCCTCATGATTTTATAAACCTCTATAACCTCCTATATGCTCCAATGAACGAAGACCCAGACTATCCAGCCTCATTTCATTACTCAAACCCTCCAGTCCCAACAACATCCTGGTAAATCTTTTCCTCACCATCTCTAATTTAATAATACCCCCTTCCTATAGCAGGGTGACCAAAACTGTACACAGTACTCCAAAACTGGCCTAACTAATGTTGTGTACAACTGCAACACAATGTCCCAACTCCCATTCTAACCAATCATTTGATCTGCTGCTCATCCTCTACAGTTATATGATTTTTCCTTTATTTGATGCTTTCCCTAACTTATTTAATTAATCACAGATGGTGGGTCCTCCCTTTAGAACTGTTTTTTACAGTATGAATGCATTTATTCTGAATATTCTAAATATCCCCTGAAATGTCTGCCATTGCATATCTATTGATCCATCCCCAGTCTAGAATGCTAGCTCTGCTTTCATGCCCACATGGTTGTCCTTATTTAAATTTAAAAATTAGTCTTCCCCCTTTCAAAAACAAAAATAGAAATTGCTGGAAAAGCTCAACAGGTCAGGCAGCATCTGGGAAGAGAAATCAGAGTTAACGTTTTGGGTCTGGTGACCCTTCCTCAGAATTGATGGCGGCTAGGAAAATATTGGTTAATATGCAGAAGGTAGGGTGGGGGCAGGGGGTAAAGTGTAAACGACACGTGAGCACAAAGAGAGAGAAGACAGTTGGACAGACAAAGGAGTGGATAACGACTTGGCTGGGAGAGTGCATAGCTGATAATGGGGACTGTTAGTGGCTAACAATGGGTTGTGTGTAATGGCAGCCCATGTGATAACACGGCCTGGTGTGTGTGGGAGAGATAAAAGGTACTGCAGATGCTGGAGAATCCGAGATAACAAGGCGTGGGGCTGGATGAACACAGCAGGCCAAGCAGCATCATAGGAGCAGGAAAACTTGACGTTTCAGGCCTAGACCCTTCATTAGAAATGGGGGAGGGGAAGAGGGTTCTGAAATAAATAGGGAGAGAGGGGGAGGCAGTGGGAGAGAGATTCCCTGAGGTTTGTCCGGAGGGAGGAGGGTAACTTCTTCAGGGTAGGCATCCTTAGAAGAGGCTTCGCAGTGGGGTTAAAATTGTATCAGAGATAAAAGGTACTGCAAATGCTGGAGAATCCTCTTCCCTTCCCCCATTTCTGATGAAGGGTCTAGGCCCGAAACGTCAAGTTTTCCTGCTCCTATGATGCTGCTAGGCCTGCTGTGTTCATCCAGCCCCACGCCTTGTTATCCTGGTGTGTGTGGGTTTGGATAAGGACATGGGAGAGCTCAAGCCCTAAAGTTGTTGAACTCGATATTGAATCCAAAAGGCTGTTGAGCTCCCAAGCGGAAAACGAGGTGCTGTTATTCCAGCTTGCGCTGAGCTTCGCTGGAGCGCTGCAGCAAGCCTGAGACAGAGATGTTGGCCAAGGAACAGGGTGGCATGTTAAAGTGGCAGGCAACTGGAAGCTCCCTTTCAAATTGGGTGTAACATTTAATCAGATGATGATTGTTGCTACTTAACATTGCCTTTACTCTACCCTTTGAGGAGTTAATCTTGTCACATTACACAATACCAGGTCTAATCTAAACTGCTCTCTGGATGGATCCAGAATGTGGTCCACTAGGAAATGATCTCAAAGATATTTCATGAACTCCTTATCCAGATCTGATTTTTCCAGTAAATAAAATCTAAAGTCACCCATGGCTATTGCTATCTCTTTACCACAACCACTCAACATTTCTGCTTGCTTACTTCTTCCTATATCATGGCTATCGTTGGGGGAAGTGGGAACCACTCTGTCTAGTGACTTCTTTCTCCCACTAATCTTCATCTCCACCAAACTGATTCTACACCCTGATCTCCTGAATCAAGGTAATCTCTAACTATTGTACCAATGCCCTCATTGATTAGCATTACTGTTTCTCCACCAATACCAAACTTTTCTGATTATTCTTAACTATACCCACAATATTCAGGATCTAATGTTGGTCATCCTGCAGCCACATTTCTGGAATGGTATCGGATGACATTTATTTACTTCAATATGCACAATTACTTTTCTTTATGAATTCTATGCACATTTTGCTACAGAGCCTTTAGTTTTGTCTTTTTGTTGTAATGTCTAGTCTTGGCGGTTGGTGTATTCCCAGATCTTTTTTTCTCTCTCTGCCCCTTCCTGCAATTCTCCAACCCTCAATTCCCATTTTACCATTTTCCTGCCTCACCTTGTTTACCCTTTGATATATCACATCTTTCCACTGCTCACAATTTCTTCAGAACAGTTTTGAAGAAGGGTCACGTGACCCAAAATTTTGACTCTGATTCCTCTCCACAGATGCTGTCAGGCCTGTTGAACTTTTCCAGCAATTTCCATTTTTGATCCTAAGAGATGTGACTGCCTTCTGATACAAAAAAATCAGCGTAACTTTTCCCTTAGCAATGTGTTGTAATGTGTTTGGTTTAACCTCCAGCTAATAAAGTCTGAACTGAAGCTGTTTGAACAAGCAGTTGTGGCAGACATATCTTTCCTGGATTACAGTCGTATTCAGAAACTCCCACATGCTACAGTGTTGACACATTATCTGTTCAGCTATCCCGAATATGTTAAATTATTCGGTCATATCATTCACTTATTTATGTTTCTTGTTTTATATAGTTTCAATAAATGGTGAACAGTGTATCTTTGAAAAACTGGGACTGCTGTTCTGTCGAACAAAGTCTGTGATTTGAGGCCATTCTACGCTTAGTGCCTATTCTGGCGTTTTCAACAAGTTAGCCAATTATCCTGATCTTTTCCCATGGCTCCACAATTTATTCCTCTTCAGTTATAAATACAATTCTTTTTTGAAGGTTTGTATTGAATCTGGTTGAATGCTTTCAGGCTATGCATTCCAGATCATAACCACTAACTGTATAAAATAATGCCGCTCAGGTAATTGGTGTTTACCGTTCTAAAGGGATGGGACAGAATAAGCGGTGATTGTGGGATCTGGAATGGAAGGACAGATAGAAATAAATCTAAAAGATCAGGAGAAACTGTTTAATGTGGTGGGTTGTAAACTGCTGGAATGAATTACCAGGGTTATTAGCTAAAACCAAGATCATATAATCATTTAAGAAGAGATTAGACAGTTGGTTGATGTAATAAAATACGAAAGGGCCACATGAGCTCAGAAACAAAAGCCATGTGAAGATTAACCATTAACATGAACTGGTTTGGCTGAACAGCCTGTATAATAACATAAGAACATATCCTGTGCTTTCCACTATTCCTCTGACAAATAATGTGAACCAAGGCTATAGCAGATACTCACCGGCCAATCTCTGAACATCTCCCTGCATCTGCAGCAACGGCAGCTCTCTCAAAGGAATACGCTGGCACTTCCCTGGCCTTCAACCCAAAGTACAGGCCCAGGGAGAGGGTGAGTGCCAATAGTATCACAACTACGAGCACGGTGACAACTTTGGCCCTTTTATTCATTTTTCTAGTAAAGAGAAAGTAACATTCAGGTCTGGATGTGAGAGATAAAAGGTACTGCAGATGCTGGAGAACCCGAGATAACAAGCATGGGGCTGGATGAACACAGCAGGCCAAGCAGCATCATAGGAGCAGGAAAACTTGACGTTTCAGGCCTAACCCCTTCATCAGAAATGGGGGAGGGGAAGAGGGTTCTGAAATAAATAGGGAGAGAGGGGGAGGCGGATAGAGGATGGATAGAGGAGAGGATTGGTGGAGAGGAGGCAGACAAGTCGAAGAGGCGGGGATGGAGCCAGTAAAGGTGAGTGTAGGTGGGGGGGTAGGGAGGAGATAGGTCCTGCTGTGTTCATCCAGCCCCATGCTTGTTATTTCAGGTCTGGATGTAATCTCCAAGGAAGTGTCAGAAATGGTTATCATGACATCAGCTCAAAACATAGAGTAGAACACTTGAGGGATACAAATCTGCTGTTCTGTAAAATAATAAAGCTGTTTAAAAACATTAGTCAGATAATTAGTTTAAAATTCTGTTCTTAATTTCTTTTACAAAGTCTAAAGAAATCATTTGTATGGGTTGTAATGGGTTCCATTCTTGGGTTCTTTCACAAGTCGATTTCTATGCAAGTCGGAACAGCATACAGGAAAATATAAAACAGCTGTTCAGAAGTATGATTAAATGTTCATACGTCACATCTTTAAAATTATTATTAAGACACCCTGCATAGGATTGTGACCGTAAAGTAGGAGTGTTCATATGTTGGAAGTTTGTAAATCAGGGACCCGCCTGTGTATGCCATTTTGTTTGGCCTTATCTGCACCAAATACTAAAAGAATTGGACAAAATGGAGCAATGATTTATCTTCAGCTATTGCTCTTCACAACCTCAGGACCTGCCAAAATGCTTTGCATTCAATGTAGCATTTTTAAAGTGTAGTCACCATTGTAATTTTAAAAAATGCAGCAGGCAAATCATGTACAAGGTCCCACAAGTGGCAATCAGATAATGATTATTATCTGTTGGTATTGGAAAGGTTACCAGGGAGAGTGAGAATTGGGTCAAAATAGAACTTGTTCAAATGTTAGTGTCATGACATCTTAATTGATATCAGTGAACTTAACTAGGAAATTGTATAGGATAGGTAGTTCACTAGATACTGCATTCTTAGTTATAAAAAGACTTTCTCCAGCTATTTCATATGGAATTACAACTCTGTTTATTGACCTCAAAGTGTTGTCATACAAAACTTAAAGCAAGTAATATTTCCATTTTCTTAGACATTGTTTAAGACCTCACTAATTAGTATTGTGTTATTGAGTTGTTTTCCCAACGCAAAGTTACCACTTTCATGCAGGATGGGTAAAAAAATTAGGTTCAGTTTACTTGAAAATCTAAGATAAATTTTCTCATCAGAACAGAATGATTACAGAGGTTCAATACTTAAGAGTACGTGACAAAGAAATACGGCGACACATCCTTACTTTAACAGGCTGCAACTCAGACTCCTGCTGGTCACAATGTCTCATTCTGGTCTCTGCCTCATTGACATATTCAGCCCTTAAAGCAATATAACAGCATGAAATTAGGGTAGTCACAAATATTTTTACACCAAAATAAGAATGGAAAATGTTAAGAGTCTATGAATTTATATAATGTGTTAATATTTTAACAATTCATTTAAGATTCTGTGAAAGTATAACCCTCCTGAGATCTAGCCTTCACACATTGATGTTCTTGACTTGCAACTGCGTTGTGATCTCTGAGTGATGGCAGCATTGATTGTTGTTATGCTGGTTTTCTTCACCTCTATTTTGTGAGTGTGTCTTTGAGTATATTCTACGCACCATTAAAATACTGTGCATTACCCAGAGCTGGCTTGTGCCCCTTCTCAGTGTTGCTTCATTGTCGTGACTCAATAGGACCTACATCACTGAATACATTGTATAGCTCTGTGGGTAACTGGGTTCCCCGGCTTGGGAAAGTTGTCTTATATTGCCATCCAACCATGATCTTTCCTGATGATGATAAATCCATATTAGGTGTAGTGTAGCAATACAAAATCCCTGCTTCCTTACCCTGCCTTTCATAATAAGTGTTTTAGCTGTGCGGGCCTTTTGCCTGGTGAATCTGTTGGATCTGGAGTAATGTGGTGAGGCCGTTACATGGCTAATGCACCATTTGGTACACTTATTTGTAAAAGGTTGGCAGTTTATTGTGGCCCATTGTCAGATATGATCTCTTCAGGTGTACTGAATACTGAGGCTGAGTGTGGAGGCAAACAAAAAAGTGGGAGCGAAATCTGCTGTGGACAGAGTGTGACCATGTTGTTCTCAGCACACGAAGTATTCAGGGGAAGGTAAAACCAAATTGTAGCATTGGACGAGCAGTAAGTTCTGTTCACTATTGGGACCTTTCGGGCTTTTAACTTCCAGGCACATATTTGAAAGGTGTTTGGCCAGCAGTTTACTCTCTGCAACCCAGAACCATTACTCAACCACAAAACATCACCATTGGAGATGTCAGAAAACAAGGAAAGGCAATGCCATGCTTTAGCAACATCTCTGCATAAGTTCCCTTGAAGGCTGTCCTAGAGAGAAGGGACGTTATTTTCGCTGTGGATGTTAAGCAATAAGCCAAATCAACAGACAAAAGCCTGGGCAGAGGTGACTGTGATTTTACCACTCATGGGAGACTCAAGAGAATCTTGTTCCAGTGTCACTAGAGGATGAATGATCTGCTGTGTTCCATCAGGGTATGTACCACTGTATATTCACTGGTTAATGCTCCTATGATGTGAGTTAGCATTGTAAGATTGACACTGCAGATAACTGTCATACTCAAGTTTTAGTGTCAAGCATCTCCATCAGGTGCCTCTTGCGCAAACAGTGTGTTTAACTTCCTTGCACCAACCAATGTAGCACCACAGTGGTACTGTCTCTCCCATGTCTGCCAGGGTTCGCGCTTAAAACATCAAAAGCTGCAACACTCAGCAGCTCTTGCTCAGAGACCTATTTTCACATCTAGGACAATACACACAACCGATAGTTTTACATTAAAGGCTTGCTTGAGAAAAAGACACACCCACAAAGACGGCCCATTTGAGTTGAGAGAGAGATAACACGGTGTAGAGCTGGATGAACACAGCAGGCCAAGCAGCATCAGAGGAGCAGGAAAGCTGACGTTTCGAGTCTGGACCCTTCTTCAGAAATGGGGGAGGGGAAGAGGGTTCTGAAATAAATAGGGAGAGAGGGGGAGGCGGATAAAAGATGGATGAAAGAGCAGATAGGTGGAGAGGAGACAGACAGGTCAAAGAGGTGGGGATGGAGCCAGTAAAGGTGAATGTAGGTGGGGAGTTAGGGAGGGGATAGGTCAGTCCAGGGAGGACAGACAGGTCAAGGGGGCGGGATGAGGCTGGTAGATAGGAAATGGTGGTGGGGCTTGACGTGGGAGGAGTGGATAGGTGGGAGGAAGGACAGGTTAGGGAGGTGGGGATGAGATGGGCTGGTTTAGGGATGCGGTTGGGGGAGGGGAGATTTTGAAGCTTGTGAAATCCACATTGATACCATTGGGCTGCAGGGTTCCCAAGCGAAATATGAGGTGCATTTGAGTTAAGCCCCTTTTGAGTTCAGTCCCACTTGCCTGACCTGGTCAGGTTTATTAGCCTCAATCAGTGTGGCTGTCTTAATTGAGCAGGATTGTTGACTCAATTAGGCTTAACCTCTAACTCCGTAAACGTTTAGTAACAACAAGCCAGACTGCCTATAACTGAGACTTCTCATGAGCTGATCAACGTGGAGACGTTTCAACCCCAATGCTGTCAACATATAGGCAAAAAAAGTTACATTTTCTTAAGGAGTCAACTCAGTGAATTCATTTGTGCCCACCGGAGAACAGAGGAAGATGTGTGCCTTATCAATTTCACATCTCGGACATATAATCAAAGTTTGTTAACGGACATGTTTCCTGGCTTTGGCTCATAAGATTGTGCCCTGAAGTGAATTCCAGTAATCTACATATTAGTGAATACTCATGACATGCAAATGAATGCAAAATTTGTTCCTGCTACTTAACAGTTGGGAAACCTAATCTATCTGAAAAGTCCTGATAACTTAATAGCAAACATTTTATCCGCCATCAGGGAACAGAAATTTGCTTCTCATCCAATTAAGTTCCCTCTTCCCGCTCACCCCTCCGAAAGATTTGGATAAGCCTGGAAAATTCCACCCATTGTAACTGCCACAGACACATTTGAATTATCTTTCAACTGTCTGATAATTGGAAAAGTAGTTTGCATGAGGAGAAACTCATCACCATTTATGGTAAATTAATCTGTTACAACTTTGGACAAAGGGAATGATAGAATCTTTTGAGGATATAGAGTTTCTTTGTGTTAATTTGGTTGGTGACTCTAGCGTACCTCTCTTATCCTCACTATGCTCTTGATATCATTGTTGATCCCTGATCAATACACAGTATCCTGTGTCAGGCATCATTCCATGCCCATATGTCCTTGATATAACTGACAATATGTCATCAACCTTGGATGCAAGCAATTGTTTCCCTTCAAAGATTATTCTTTTGAAATAATAGTCCATCTCTGTCTGGCTAAAAGCGTCTGCGCATGTCTGTCACCTTGCATATTGTGTCAGCCATTCGTCTGATAACTTTCTATAGCACCTTCAGTTATGGATCATTAGCTGT
Source organism: Ginglymostoma cirratum (assembly GCA_024137785.1). NCBI lineage: Eukaryota > Metazoa > Chordata > Chondrichthyes > Orectolobiformes > Ginglymostomatidae > Ginglymostoma > Ginglymostoma cirratum. The sequence continues at coordinate 2,203,013 of JAHRHZ010000119.1, read as the reverse complement.
TTCTTCCTGAAGTTGGTTACATTTGTGCTCATCAAAATTTGTCGAGTCAACCGTAAGTACATCTTCCATCCTGACGTCCATGTTGTCTGTTTTGTAAGTCTAGTGGAATTTCTGCATTCTTCAGATTTGATAATCTGGTCCATATGGTAACTACTTTGACACTAAGCATCTAACAGACATCAAAATCCTACCTCTGTGCATTTACAGGTGCATATAGAATCTTGTAACATCGAATACTGGGCCTAGTGATTCATCTCTACAATGAAATAATTGGATTGCATGTGCAAGAGGCTTTTGATCCAAATGCAGTTGGTGGGCCATCTTGCATGATGCACACTCCAAGCCTTTCTGAAACACATCAGCTTCCAAATTGTCCTCTTCCTTGGAAGATTATCTTCTTCCTTTGCTCGCAGCACTATGGCATGTAACAACAGAGCCCGTTTCAGTAAGCTTTGGTACAAATCTTGCTAGGAAGTTTTAGAAAGTCTGAAACTCCTTTGCAGATCATCCTTGTCTCGGGGTGTAGGCATGTATCGTACACCTTCAAGCCAGTCTGGGTTGGGTCGGAATCTGGAACCTGAATTGATAGAGGTGAGGATGTTGACCTGACTTACATTTATCTGGAACATCTTGCTATTGGAGACAATCCTTCATGATGAGCTGCCAGCAACAGTGAGTATAGAATTTGATTGTGCGCTTCTTTAGGTTTGGCCCATGACTATAATATCAACAGGAATTTCTGTAATTCTGTATATATGCTACTGGAGCAGCAACTAAACCTTCCTTCAATCCATCAAATTTGGTTAAATGTGGCTAACTAACGCAGAATTATATATGATTAAAAGAAGCCATCCATAAAATTGTCAATAATAGTAGTAAACCTGAGGATTGGGAGGAGTTTAGAATACAGCAAAGGAGGAACAAGAAACTGGAATGAGTTATGGATTGGGAGGTAGTAAATTTCACCCCACTATTTAAGAAGGCAGGAAATATGAAACTATGAAACTACAGAAATAGAAGCCAAAAGAAAAAACTGCGGATGCTGTAAATCAGGAACAAAAGCAGAAGCTGCTGGAAAAGCTCAGCAGGTCTGGCAGCATCTGTGAGGAAAAAATCAGAGTTAACATTTTGGACCTGAAACGTTAACTCTGGTTTTTCCTTCACAGATGCTGCC
>JAHRHZ010000119.1:2182779-2196839 GCA_024137785.1 Ginglymostoma cirratum | reverse complement strand
GGAGGGCAATTTTGACGGCATTAGACAAGAACTTTCAAAAGTTGATTGGGGTGGATGTTCGCGGGTAAAGGGACAACTCGAAAAATGGGAAGCCTTCAAAAATGAGATAACCAGAGCCCAGGAACATACTGTCTCTGAAGGCTGGTAGGTGTAGGGAATGCTGGATGACTAGAGACATTGAGATTTTGGTCAAGAGTAAGAAGGAAACATACATCAGGAATAGACAGCAGGGATCGAGTGAATCCCTAGAAGAGTATAAAGGCAGTAGGAGTATACTTTAGAGGGAAATCAGGAGAGCAAAAAAGGGACATGAGATAGCTTTGGCAAATAGGGTTAAGGAGAATCCAAAGGAATTCTACGAATACTTTAAGGACAAAAGGGTAACTAGGAAGAGAATAGGGCCCTTTAAAGATCAGCAAGGCTGCCTAAGTGTGGAACCACAGGAAATGTGGGAGATACTAAACGAATAATTTGCATCAGTTAATATGGAGAAGGATACGGAAGATGAATGTCGGGAAATAAATAGCAACTTCTTGAAAAATGTCTATATTAGAGAGGAGGAGCTGCTGGATGGCTTAAAATGCATAAAGGTGGATAAATCCCCAGGACCTGATCAGGTGTACCCTAGAACTCAGTGGGAAGCCAGGGAAGAGATTGCTGGGCCCCTTGCTGAGATATTTGTTTCGTCGATAACCACTGGTGAGGTGCCAGAAGACTGGAGGTTCATTAACGTGGTGCCCCAATTAAGAAAGGTGGAAAGGAAAAGCCAGGGAACTATAGGCCAGTGAGGCTAACATCGGTGGTGGGCAGGCTGTTGGAGGGAATCCTGAGGGAGAGGATTTATATGTATTTGGAAAGGCAAGGACTGATTAGGGATAGTCAACTTGGCTTTGTGTGTAGGAAATGTTGTCTCTCTAACTTGGCTGAGTTTTTCGAAGAAGTAATGAAGAGGATTGATGAGGACAGATGTGAACCAAATGGACTTCAGTAAGGCATTCGACAAGGTTGCTCATGGTAGACTGGTTAGTAAGGTTAGATCACATGGAATAGCCATTTGTATTCAGAACTGATTCAAAGGTAAAAGACAGAGGGTGGTGGTGGAGGGTTGTTTTTCAGACTGGAGGCCTGTGACCAGCGGTGTTCCACAAGGATCAGTGCTGGGTCCACTGCCTTTCATCATTTATGTAGATGATTTGGATGTGAACATACGAGGTATGGTTAGTAATTTTGTAGGTCACACCAAAATTGGAGGGGTAGTGGACAAACAAAGAGGTTTACCTCAAAGTACAACAGGGTCTTGATCAGATGGGCCAATGGGCCGAGGAGTGGCAGATAGAGTTTAATTTAGATAAATGTGAGGTGCTGCATTTTGGAAATGCAAATCAGAGCAGGACTTATACACTTAATAGTAAGGTCCTGGGGAGTGTTGCTGAACAACGAGATCTTGAAATGCAAGTTCATAGACCCATGAAAGTGGAGTTGCAGGTAGATGCGATAGTGAAGAAGGCATTTGGTACGCTTGCCTTTATTGGTCGGTGCATTGAGTATAGGAGTTGAGAGGTCATGTTGCGATTGTACAGGACATTGGCTAGGCAACTTTTGGAATACAGCATGCAGTTCTGGTCTCCCTGCTATAGCACGGCTGTTGTAAAACTTGAAAGAGTTCAGAAAAGATTTACAAGGATGTTGCCGGGGTTGGAGGGTTTATATTGTAGGGAGAGGCTGAATAGGCTGCAGCTACTCTCTCTGGAGCATCGGAGACTGAAGTGTGATCTTATAGAGGTTTATAAAATCATGAGGGATGTGGATAGGGTGAATAGCCAAGGTCTTTTTCCTGAGGTGGGGGAGTCCAAAACTAGAGGAGCATAGGTTTAAGGTGAGAGGAGAAAGGTTTTAAAGGGACCTAAGGGGCAACGTTTTCACTCAAAGGATGATGCATGTCTGGAACGAGCTGCCAGAGGAAGTGGTGGAGGCTGGTACAATTACAACATTTAAAAGGCATCTGGATGGGTATATGAATAGGAAGGGTTTAGAGGGATATGGGCCAAATGTTGGCAAATGGGACTAGATTAGTTTAGGATATCTGGTCAGCATGGACAAGTTAGACTGAAGGATCTGTTTCCGTGCTGTACAACTCTATGATCTATGACTTCATAGCCATTACCAAGCTACCAGAAGCCCAGGGATCAGGAACTGAATGTCCATAATTGTGTTTATGGCAGAATCTGTTCAAAACAATGAAAGTCACCTCCAAAATAGTACCTGGGAATTAGCCTCAATTCTGAATGTTAGTTCAGCAGGTGATCCAAAGAAGTACTGAAGAAACATTATGATCATTTATGTAGTTTGTCTGGACTCAAACCTTTGTCACTGTTACAGTAGGATAATGAGGGACACCCCACAGAACTTTAACCCTCAGATGTGTGCTTTCTGGAGAACAAATATACTTTTTTAAACCAAGACTGGCAAAATCCTGGCTTAGATTGGCACCTAATACTGTAAATATAGAATATAGAATATTACAGCGCAGTACAGGCCCTTTGGCCTTCGATGTTGCACCGACCTGCGAAACCAATTTGAAGCCCATCTAACCTACTCTATTCCATTATCATCCATATGTTTATCCGACCATTTAAATGCCCTTAAAGTAGGCGAGTCAACAACTGCTGCAGGCAAGGCATTCCACGCCCTTACTACTCTCTGAGTAAAAAATCTACCTCTGACATCTGTCCTATATCTATCACCCCTCAATCTAAAGCTATGTCCCCTTGTGCTAGCCGTCACCATCCGAGGAAAAAGGCCCTCACAGTCCAACCTAGCTAATCCTCGGATCATCTTGTATGTCTCTATTAAGCCACCTCTTAACCTTCTTCTCTCTAACGAAAACAGCCTCAAGTCCCTCAGCCTTTCCTCATAAGACCTTCCCTCCATACCAGGCAACATCCTGGTAAATCTTCTCTGCACCCTTTCCAATGCTTCCACATCTTTCCTTTAATGCGGCGCCCAGAACTGTACGCAATACTCCAAGTGCGGGCCGCGCCAGAGTTTTGTACAGCTGAAACATGACCTCACGGCTCCAAAACTCAATCCCTCTACCAATAAAACCTAACACACCGTACGCCTTCTTAACAACCCTATCAACCTGGGTGGCAACTTTCAGGGATCTATGCACATGGACACCGAGATCTCTCTGCTCATCCACACTACCAAGAATCTTACCATTAGCCCAGCGCTCTGTATTCCTGTTACTCCTTCCAAAGTGAATCACCTTACACTTTTCCGCATTAAACTCCATTTGCCACCTCTCAGCCCAGCTCTGCAGCTTATCTATGTCCCTCTGTAACCGGCAACATCCTTCCGCACTATCCACAACTCCACCGACTTTAGTGCCATCCGCAAATTTACTAACCCATCCTTCTACGCCCTCATCCAGGTCATTTATAAAAATGACAAACAGCAGTGGCCCCAAAACAGATCCTTGCGGTACACCACTAGTAACTGAACTCCAGGATGAACATTTCCCATCAGCCACCACCCTCTGTCTTCTTACAGCCAGCCAATTTCTGATCCAAACTGCTAAATCACCCTCAATCCCATGCCTCTGAATTTTCTGCAATAGCCTACCATGGGGAACCTTATCAAACGCTTTACTGAAATCCATATACACCACATCAACCGCTTTACCCTCATCCACCAGTTTAGTCACCTTCTCAAAGAACTCAATAAGGTTTGTGAGGCACAACCTACCCTTCACAAAACAGTGTTGACTATCCCTAATCAAATTATTCCTTTCGAGATGATTATAAATCCTTTCTCTTATAATTCTTTCTAACACTTTATCCATAACCGAAGTAAGGCTCACTGGTCTATAACTACCAGGGTTGTCTCTACTCCCTTTCTTGAACAAGGGGACAACATTTGCTATCTTCCAGTCTTCTGGCACTATTCCTGTAGACAATGACGACATAAAGATCAAAGCCAAAGGCTCTGCAATCTCCTCCCTAGCTTCCCAGAGAATCCTAGGATAGATCCCATCCGGCCCAGGGGACTTATCTATTCTCACACTTTCCAGAATTGCTAACACCTCCTCCTTATGAACCTCAATCCCATCTAGTCTAATAGCCTGTATCTCAGTATTCTCCTCGACAACATTGTCTTTTACAAGTGTGAATACTGATGAAAAATACTCAGCGCCTCTCCTATCTCTTCGGACTCCACGCACAACTTCCCACTACTGTCCTTGACTGTCCTAATCTTACTCTAGTCATCCTTTTATTCCTGACATACCTATAGAAAGCTTTAGGGTTTTCCTTGATCCTACCTGCCAAAGACTTCTCATGTCCTCTCCTGGCTATTCTTAGCTCTCTGTTTAGGTCCTTCCTGGCTAACTTGTCCCTCTCAAGCGCCCTAACTGAGTCTTCACGCCTCATCTTTACATAAGCCTCCTTCTTCCTCTTGACAAGAGATTCAACTTCTTTAGTAAACCACGGTTCCCTCACTCGACCACTTCCTCCCTGCCTGACAGGTACATACTTATCAAGGACACGCAGTAGCTGTTCCTTGAACAAGCTCCACATTCCAATTGTGCCCAGCCCTTGCAGTTTCCTTCCCCATCCTATGCATCCTAAGTCTTGCCTAATCGCCTCATAATTGCCTTTCCCCCAGCTATAACTCTTGCCCTGCGGTATATACCTATCCCTTTCCATCGCTAAAGTAAACGTAACCGAATTGTGGTCACTATCACCAAAGTGCTCACTTACCTCCAAATCTAACACCTGGCCTGGTTCATTACCCAGTACCAAATCCAATGTTGCCTCGCCTCTTGTTGGCCTATCTACATACTGTGTCAGTAAACCCTCCTGCACACATTGGACAAAAACTGACCCATCTAAAGTACTTGAACTATAGCGTTTCCAGTCAATATTTGGAAAGTTAAATATTGTAAGTATCTATGTTTAGATGGTGATCAGGAACAGCCAGGATTTGTGGTGAAAGTTCACTCAATTTCTTTCACAGTATCTTGTCATTTACTCTAAGTAATCAAATGACTAAGTCATAATCGGATCCTGAGTCATGGCCTGCACGTATATAGTGATTTTATTGCACTAAAACATCAGTAAATGAGAGAAACACAGTAAACTTTTCAGGTCAATAACACGGAAGTTACAAATCTTATTATTGAAAAGTATCTAATGAATCATGTAGCCTATCTTCCCTTTGATAGTTTTTATTCCTTTATGGAGTGTGGGCTGACAGACCAGCATTTATTGCCCATACGTAACTGACTTTGAGAAGTTGGCAATGAGCCTCTTTCTTGACTTGCTACAGTCCCCTTGACCTACTGTAGGTCGTCCCACAGTGCCAATAGGGAACGAGCTGATTACTGTGAACTGAAGAGGAAAAGACCATATCTTTTTAGTTTTCGGTATTTTTGATAATGAATTGAAATGGGGAAAAGAACTGGTTTAAAAACAAAGCTTTTAAAATCAAGTTACTGAAACTGAAAGTGATGGTGACGTTGTTGCTTTGTTCAGCCAGATGGGAAAGCTGAATGCAGATGGGCTGACACAAAGTGAGATTTGACTGAAGTAAGTGAGTTTTTATTGGTCAAACAATCAAGCAAAGCAAGCACCAAATATGATCATAAATAACTTGCCATACTTTAACAGCCGGGGAAATGCAAGTCAAACATGAATTAAAAAAGCAATTTGTTGTTTATCATAAGCGATAAATTACACACCAAATGGCAGAAACAACTAAGACAGATCTTACAAAATAACTCCCAGCATAAATGGCAATGAGATCAGTCACAATACCCTTCAAGTACAAAAGATAGGGCTGAAGCATTTGCAACAATCTCCAGCCAGAAGTGCCAAGTGGATGATCCATCTCAGCCTCCTGCAGATGTCTCCAGCATTACAGACGACAGCCTTCAGCCAATTCAATGCACTCCGTGTATTATCAAAAAACAGTTGGAGGCACTGGATACTGCAAAGGCTATGGGCCCTGACAACATTCTGACAATTGGAATTGAGCATTCATGCTCCAGGACTTGCCACTTGCCTGGCCAAGTTCTCCCAATACAGCTATAACACTGACATCTACCCGACAATGTGGAATATTGCCCAGGTATGCCCTGTACACAAAAAACAGAACGAATCCAAACTGGCCAATTACCACCCTTTAAGTTTACTTTCGATCATCAGTAAAGTGATGGAAGGTGTCAGTAACAGTGCTATCAAGCAGCACCTGCTCAGAAACAACCTGCTCAGTGACGCCCAGTTTGGGTTCCGCCAGGGCCACTCAGCTCCTGACCTCATTACAGCCTTGGTTCAAACATGGACAAAAGAGCTGAATCCCAGAGGTGAGGTGAGAGTGACAGCCCTTGATATCAAGGCTGCATTCGACTGAGTGTGGCATCAAGGAGTCCCAGCAAAACTGGAATCAATGGGTATCAGAGTAAAAACTCTCCACTGGTTGGAGTCATACCTGACACATAGGAAGGTGGTTGTGGTTCTTTGAGGTCAGTCATCTTAGATCCAGGACATCTCTGAAGGAGTTCCTCAGGGCAGTGTCCTAGGCCCAATCATCCTCTGCTGCTTCATCAATGACCCTCCATCATAAGCTTGGAAGCTGGAAAGCCCACTGATGACTCCCACATTTGTCACTCATCAGATACTGAAGCAGTCCTTGTTCAATTATAGCAAAACTTGAACAATATCTGGGCTTGAGCTGAAAAGTGACAAGAAATATTTGCACCACACAAATGCCAGGCAATGACTATCTCTAACAAGAGATATTTTAACCATCACCCTTTGAAATTACATGCTAATACTGTCAATGAATTCCCCACTATTAATACCCTGGTAGTTACTATTTACCAGAAACTGAACTGGGCTACCCGTATAAATACAATGGTTACAAGAAAAGGTCAGAAGCTGGGAATACTGCAGCGAGGAGCTCACCTCCTAACTCCCCAAAGCCTGTCCATCATCTACAAGCCTCAAGTGAGGAGTGTGGCTCAAACTGTAGCTCTAACAACATTCAAGAAACTTGACATTATCTCGGATAAAACAGCTTGCTTGATTGAACGACATCCTTAAACATGCCCTACATCCACCACAGATGCACACTAGCAGCAATGTGCACCATCTATAAGATGCACTGCAGAAATTCACCAAAGATCCCTAGACATCTCTTCCAAACCCACAACCACTTCCACCCAGAAGGAAAAGGGTAGCAGATATATGAGGACATCACCACCTGCAAGCCACTCACCATCCTGACCTGGAAATATATCATTGTCCCTTCTCTGGCACCATATTTGAAGCGCAGCTGATCACCACCTCAGACACTGCAAGCCAGGAACTGTCCCTCACCCTGCGGTGCTTGAACCTGAAAGTGTCTCAGAGGAAAAGCAATCAAGCTCCCCACTTCCAGGACAGGGAACTAGAGGGGCTGGTGGACAGGGTGGTGGAGAGGAGGGCTGTCCTTCTTCCCACTGACCACGAAAGGAGACTTCACCAACAATCTCAGCCAACCTGGACAGAAGTTGCATCTCGTGTTAGCTCTGTGCCTTGAGTGAAAAGAGGAATGCAGCAGTACCACAAGTAGCTTACTGATCTTGTGCACCCCACAGTATAACTGTCACCATATTTTCTCTGCTATCTCACCATTAAGGACTAGCATTCACTGTAACTCTGCCACAACACACACTTTGCACCAATATTTTAAGGGAAGGGCAAGAGGCTTTGAGGAGATGTGAGGAAAACCTTTTTCACTCAAGAAGGTGGTGGGAATTCTGTCAGGATGACTGAGGCAGAAATCCTCATAGCATTTACTAAATGTTTAGGTGTGCACTTGCAATGCCAAGGTATCCAAGCCTATGGGCATTGTGCTGGAAAATGGGATTAAAATAGTTGGGTCTTTGTTTTTTGACTGATGCAGGTACTATGGGCTTTTTTCTGTGCTGTAGATCTCTATGACACTATGACTCTTAAGGATCATGGAGAACAACCCTCCCTATTGCAGGCATTGCATTCATTCAGTGGCTTTTAGTCACTTCACCCTCCCACCCCTTCCTGCTTTCTGTGGTTCCTACTTAGTCAGAGGGGAACCCTCAGCACCTCTCCTGCTCACGTAACTGTTCTTGCATCCTCTTCCATTAGACACAATCCCTCCCTTTGTCTCATTGCAGGAAATCCAGGGCCACCTCCCTGAGCTGATGTCCCCACAGCATCTTGACTGACCCACCTGAAATCCCCAGGCTATTTGCACTTGACAGGCAGGGTCAAACCATGGCTAACCTTTGTAGTATAATCAGATGAGTCATTTGTCTGTCTAACTGACTGCAGTATCCACTCACCCCACTAACAACTCTTCTCCCTGGATTCTAAGCATCGCCACGTGCTGGATGCACACACAGTGTGTTAACTGTGTAAGCTGCTGGCACAAGCTGCAACTCTGACGTAGCACATTGCCATACAGTGACACATGCACCCCTTGTCAGACTGCTTAGAATGACTGTTCAGTGCTCACCACCATCATGGACTGCCTGCCTCTTTCTCTGTACTAAAAAGCGATAGGGTTAGGGTTAGGGTTAGGGTTAGGGTTAAGCTAAACCACTGAGGCTGTCAACTTGTAACTCAGTGCTTAAGTCAGCCTGTGCCAAGAGACCAATGTGAAGCAAACAGAGGTTGGCAGCTTCCATGTAAGAGCGAAAATGAATGAGGGTTAGGAAAGCAAGCTGAGAGCCATAGGACGCATGTGTCCATGTCGGCACATGTCAGCTTCCTATGCAGATGCATGAGATTCAAGGCGGTCCCTATGCACAAAGCGACCTGGCAGAAGCATTGCAAAGTCATCAGCTCCAAAATAAAGTGTTGAAGGGCTGAAATGGTGTCTGAGTTCATCCAACAGCAAGCATGATGTTATAGCGAGGCTAGTGTGTTACTGTTGCAGAGTAGTGTGGATCGAGGAGGATCAAGGAAAATGGTGCCTATGGACCTTACAGAGCCATTGTGCATGATGGCTGGGACAGGCATTAGGTGAGCTGTAGCCAGCAGATACCTGTCCAGAAATTGTCCAATTTCTCAATAGAGAAGAATTGGAAGTGGAGCGTAAATAACATAGCTGCCACTCAAGAACGAGATTCTGACATTGCTATTTAAGGCTTGAGGGGAAAATCTGGAACATTTTTTACGACATTGAAAATCTGATTTCTTTCATTCTCACCCTATTTTGTCACTAAACTTGTTATTACCGCCGCCGCAACAGGAAAGGGAAAATCACACCCTCTGTCTTCCGCTCTTCTCCCTGTGTCTGTGAACGAGTCTGATCCCCAGCTGACAGCAGTACAGAACCAAGCCAAGTTCCACGAGTATGTCTTCACTAAAAAACTGGTGCCTGTCTGCACAGCCTTCTGAATCATTCTGGGTGGCACAGATCCACCAGTGCTATTTCCAACTAACAGAAACTGTGCAATAACATATTTCCATCTTCTGAATCTGGCATCTATCTTCTTCAGTTTGCCTGTGATACCTCTCTGAATTCAAAACTGCTATGACTGAGCCCTGCATCTATTATACAACTTCAGCCAGTTTCAGCCAGCCCCAGAGATTTTGGTTTCACTTTTGGCTTTCTTTCTCTGATGGCACGGTGGCTCAGTGGTTAGCACTGCTGTCTCACAGCACCAGGGACCCAGGTTCAATTCCAGCCTTAGGTGACTATCTGTGTGGAGTTTGCATATTCTCCCTGTGTCTGTGTGGGTTTCCTCTGGATTCCTCCCATAATCTAAAGATGTGCAGGTTAGGTGGATTGGCCATGCTAAATTGCCCATAGTGTTCAGTGGTGTGTAGATTAGGTGGGTTACAAGGGGACAGGTGTGGGTGGGATGCTCTGAGGTTCAGTGTGGACTCGCTGGGCCGAAGGGCCTGTTTCCACACTGCAGGGATTCTAGATGTATTATCTGAACAGTTTCATTTCTCGGTTTTTCAGTTATGGTCTGCCTCAAAAAAAACAAGCTTTGAAAGTAAAGATTCTGCTGTTCCATGTCATACGTGCTACAATTATTCACACTTATGGTCCTTGACTGTTTCTCATTACCTTCACTAAAACACTCGTGCATATTTTAAGTACAAGCTTCTTACTCTACTTCCATCTCAGATTCCAATCTTTTCTAATTAATTCAATCATGATGATTGAGTTTTAAGTTTGATTGCAAAATTTGGGGAATACTTCGTGATTTATCAGGACTTTTCTGTTCCCTATGTTTCTCTCTCCTACAGTAGACTGAAGTCTGTCTCAGATGACTTTCGTGAACCATGATTGTCCCCAAATTTCTCATAACTTCAGCCTTGATGAAAATGTGCCTGTAAAGGACTTATATGTGCAGAAAAAACATTAAACTATTTTGTAACAGAGATAAAAGGTACTGCAGATGCTGGAGAATCCGAGATAACAAGCATGGGGCTGGATGAACACAGCAGGCCAAGCAGCATCATAGGAGCAGGAAAAACTATTTTGTAATACCTTTTCACAAAGGAGCAATGTTGTACAGAAAATAAAGCAATTTGAGATTTCACCTGAAGGCTAATCATAGAATCATCATAGAATCCCCTCAGTGTGGAAACAGGCCCTTCGGCCCAACAAGTCCACACCAACCCTTGGAGCATCCCACCCAGACCCATCACCCTATAACCCACCTAATCTACACATCCTGAACACTACGGGCAATTTAGCATGGCCAATCCACCTAGCCTATGAATCTTTGGACTGTGGGAGGAATCCGGAGCACCCGGAGGAAACCCATACAGACACAGGGAGAACGTGCAAACTCCACACAGTCGCCCGAGGGTGGAATCGAACCCGGGTCCCTGGCTCTAATTATTTGGGAATAGGCCCTCCCACCGTCTAGAGTGAGGTCTTTGCCTGAATCCCTATGCCAGGGCAACTTGAATCTGATTATCAGCTAATACGTTATGTCAAATTTCATCTATCACCCAGGAAAGAATCTCACTTTTTTGGCTGCCAGCAATGTTGAAGGGAAATGGTGGTGTGGTGGTTATGTATTGAACCGATAATTCACAGGCCCAGATTAATGGTGGAAAGACTGCAGAACGCTGCAGCACACAGGGATTTGGAGGTCCTCATCTATGAATCACAAAAAAAAACTGGCATCCCAATTCAGCAGGTGATGGGGAAGACAAATAGAATGTTGACCTTTATTTCAAGGAGAATGGTATATATGAAAAAAAGGGAGGTTCCTAAATCTGTGCAAAGGACTTGTCAGAAACGCCAGGAATACTGTGTACAGTTTTGATGCCGTTACCTATGGAAAGACGTACTAGCATTGGAGGCAGTCCAGAGAAGGTTCACCACGTTATTTCTAGGTATGGAGGAATTTTCTTCTGAAGAGAGGTTGAGAGAGTTGGGTTTGTACTCATTGCAGTGTAGAAGAATGAGAGGATACTTTATTGAAACAGGTTGGGACGCTATTCATTGGAATTTAGAAGAATGAGAGGTGATTCCATTAAAACATATAGAATTGTTAAGGGGCTTGACAGAGTAAATACTGAAAGGATGTTTCCCCTCATGGGAGAGTCTAGGACCAGAGGGCATAGTCTCAGAATAAAAGGATGCCTCATAAAACTGTGATGATGAGGAATTTCTTCTCTCAGAAGGTTGAGGGTCCCAGGAGCACCTTGTGACAGAGTACTTTAGGTGTATAGTCCTTGTGTATATTTAAGGATGAAATATATAAATTTTTGATCAGTAGGGAATTGTGGGTTACAGAGAAAAGGCAGGAAAGTGGATGTAAGGGTTTTCAGATAAGCTGCAATCCAATTGAATGGTGGCGCAGGGTTGAGGGGCTGAATGGCCTATTCCTGTTCATATTTCTTATGGATGTACGGCCTTATGGTCTAAGATTCTTGAGGGGATTTGACACGGAAGTTATGGAGAGGTTGTTTTCTCTTGTGGGAGAATCCGGGACCAGGGGACGTAGTTGCAGAACAAGGGGCCACTTATTTAAGACAGAGTTGACAAGGAATTTTTTTCTCTCAGAGAGTTTTTCTGCAATTTGCAAGGACCAGTGATGTGTCTAACATTGCCTGCAATCAGCATTTGCACCCTATTTACTTATACACTGCATCCATTTCACATGCACAATGATATGATTGCAAATGGTGTGAAACGACACTCTGTAGGTGCACGATAAATGCAATCGCGCCTTGAAAGGCCTCCTGCCACACAGGAGTAGAGCCCATGTTTTGACCATCAAACTGACACAGGCTTGCCTGGTCTCCAGCTATGGTCCCCACCATTTTCCATTTGTACACTGCTTTAGCCAATGGCAGATCTTGGAAGTCAACGCAAATCGTGTTGGACACAGTGAGTCCCAGGCTCAGCAACACAGTCAGGTCTCCTCCATGAACATCCATGTCCCTTTCTATCTAACACTCTCTAGACAACCCATCTCAACTGAACCTCCACATCCACCAGTTGTCTTCCTTATGCCATGAGCTCTATCATTACACTTTTGTGCTGCACGGTCCTTGATCAAGGTGATGATAGTGGTAACACCACACCTCCCACGGTATTTTTTCTTTATTCACTTGTGGGAGGTGGGTATTGCTGGCTGGTCGACATTTATTGCCCATCTCTAGATACCCTTGAGAAGGTGGTGAGCTGCCTTCTTGAACCGCTGCAGACCACATGCAATAGGTTGACCCACAATGCCAATAGGGAGGGAATTCCAGAATTTTGATCCAGCAATGGTGATATATTTCCAAGTCAGGATGTTGAGTGGCTTTGAGGGGAACTTGCAGGTGGTGGTGTTTCCATGTGTCTGCTGCCCTTGTCCTTATAAGCAGAAGTGTTCATGCATTTGGAAGGTGCTGTCTGAGGATCTTTGGTGAATTTCTGCAGTGTATCTTGTAGATCGTACACACTGCTGCTACACTGAGGGTCGGTGGTGGAGGGAGTGGATGCTTGTAGATGTAGTGCCAATCAAGTGGCTGCTTTGTCCTAGATGACGTCAAGCTTCTTGAGTGTTGTTGGGGCTGCACTCATCCAGGCAAGTGGGGAGTATTCCATCACACTCCTGACTTGTGCCTTGTAGATGATGGACAGACTTTGGGGATTCAGGTGGTGAGTTACGCGCTGCAGGATTCCTAACCTCTGATCTGCTCTTGTAGCCAGTGTTAATGTAGCAAGTCCATTTCAATTTCCGGCCAATGGTTATCCCCATGATGTTGATCTTGGGGTATTCAGTAATGGTAACACAATTGAATGACAAGGGGTTAGAATATCTCATTGGTGATGGCCATTGCCTGACATTTGTGTAGCGCGAATGTCACTTGCCACTTGCTGGCCCTTGGAGCATGCTTTGAGTTGGATGCCCAAGATGGCCAACTGGAAGTGAAATTGATCGGGTATCAGAGCAGAGTTTGTGAATATTTTTAAGGCAGAAGGGGACAGATTCTTGTGAAGTTAAAGTGTGAAAGGGGAGAGCCTGGAATGTAGAGTTTAGTTTATAGTCAGATGGTCTACGATCTTATTAATTAGTGCAGCAGACTCAAGAAGCCAGATGGCATATCCACAATATATGTGAGTTTCTCTACTACTGGAGAGACATTGAAAGGAGTCAATGCATAGGATAGCAAAATCCCATTCCAAATGAAACAAAAACGGAAATTGCTGGAGAAACTCAGCACATCTGTCAGCATCTGTGGAAAGAAAAACAGAATTAACATTTCGGGTCCAGTGACCCTTTTTCAACCCTGATGACCACTCAACCTTTGTATTAAATCGTGGTTGATATGAAACTCAATTCCACTCACCAGCCTTTGATTCACCTGGACCATCTCTAACACTTCTCTCTCCTTCCTCGACCTCTCTGTCTCCATCTCGGGCAACCACCTAGAGACAGATGTCCATTTCAAGCCCACTGACTCCCACAGCTACCTGGAATACACCTCCTCCCACCCACCCTCCTGCAAAAATGCCATCCCCTATTCCCAATTCCTTCGCCTCCGCCGCATCTGTTCCCAGGATGAGAC